>JACCGJ010000275.1:0-26506 GCA_013407085.1 Atriophallophorus winterbourni | reverse complement strand
GTTCGGTGTGTTTCAAGGATTCTATCAACATTTATACTACTCGTGGTTGGATCAAAAGTTGGCCGGCATCACGGTGACTAACGTGGCGAAAAAAGTGATTTTGGATGAAACTCTCGTGGGACCGTCAAGCTTGTATGTGTTCTTTTTCTGTAAGTGTGATTATTACCGATCTGCATTTTCATATGCTACATTATTTTAACCTAACATTCAACAATGCATACTTTGGAGGTGGGTTTGAGGAAAATAAATGATAAGTTCTGCGTATTCAGTCGTGTGTAAACGGTTATTTCTGTTTATTGTATCCACCAATCGGCTGTAAAATTAATGCAGCAAGCTATCACTTCATTCGGTAAATTAAATCGTATAATATGTACCACTTGTTTCTAGTTGAATTGATGATAATCACTGTCCTTTTGGGCCCAGTAATCTTATAAGAAGATCATTAGCATTACTGAACCAAAGTTTATTTACTTTTGGTCGGTCGCGATTTGTATTTTAGATTAAATTGCTACTAACGAGTAGTGAAAACGAATGCAGATAAATCTTTCTTCTAATCGCCTCGGAGACCCATGGACCGTTAGAACCGGTGCTTATTTCCGGTTATTTCGTATGAAGCCGTTAATTTATTCAAATTTCTTCCAAAGGACAGGGCATTCGGTTTTTCGAGTTGTTTTTTCATCCATTGGTGATAGCTAAACCAGGTTATAGTAAATATTCGTTCGATTGCCATTTTGGATCCCTGATACTTACTTTACTTTACTTTGTGCGAATATCTCCTCCTGGAGGATGAGTTGGCTTCAATGAAAGATCTTGGGAATTTGGGTACAAAACGGCGTCCCCAGCACCACTCGGCGTTTGTTCAAGTCAGCTTCTCTAGCCTCTGCACAACCAAGTGCATAGCAGCAGGTAGTTGCTAGAAAGAGGTGGTGTGCACCAACTAACCGTTCTACAGATCTGTTCAGATTTTTTCCTCAGGTTTTCTTTTTTCCCCGAAGCCTTTCCCGCGATCGGGTATTCCACAATGCAGCAGAGGTTTAAAATCAGGGTTTTTCTTCCCTTAGGCGAAATGCTCTCCCAGGTTAACGAGCTTCATCTGCCTGAAGCAAACTGGTTTTCAGGCGCCAGTCACTCGCCATCGCCCCTTCTTTTGTTAGTAGAAGCAGTTCCGCCGGGCACGGGGATCCGCTTGTGCAGGCCAGAAACTGGACTTGGTTGTCAGAGGTTTTTCGAGACGTGCGCCATATGGGAGCATTTTATAGACAGTGGGAGCTTATCCCCACTGCCACCCGCAACTATGATAACCTTTGGAACCTCCCTGATACATTGATTGATTGATTAAACATGCTTCTAGCGAAGCATCGAGCTCCGCTCCTCGTGTTGTAGTGGCCTAACATTGCTAACATTTGTATTATTTTTGTGCTAATATCCGTCAATATCTCGTTATTCTACTTACTATCTCTGGATCTCAAATTTTGGTATTGATATCGTTGATCTATTTGTGCTTTATTTTCGTTTCTCATATCTGTCTAGTCTTCAGTATCTTGACAGTATCTAACTACACGTGCAGTTTGTGACTGTGCGGCAATTTTACCGGATCAGGCTTGTGCTTTCGTACTTACATACCGGAGCAATGTTAAATTACCTTTGAACGGTCGTGACTGTTTTTATTTTGAATTAATTGCTACTTATTAGTTGTTCGAAAGATTTTAGGTAACTATCCTCCAATCACCTGAGAGACCCATGGACCATTTGAGCCGGTTCCAATCTCCGATTATGTATCACGAAGCTGTACCTTTGATATGATTTCTTCTTTCATCCATTGGTGACAGCTACAAGCGGGTCAGAGTAACTATTTGAGTTAAGTTCCTTCAGAGAAATGTGCAACCTTGCATAAACCGTTCGATTTTGGCCTCCTGGTAGCTGGATTGATTAATAAAAACATGCTTGAAGCGAAGCATGGAGATTCTTTCCTCGTGTTATTGTGACGGAAATCAGCAAAGATAAGAGTAAAATTAGTTTTTGAGTAGTGCTCAGAAATGAAATATCTCATTAGTCTACTTACTTTCTCTGTATTTCATTTGTCCGTATTGATATTGTTGATCTATTGGGTCGAACACAACATTGAGCAAGTACTTCGTCTCTTATCTCAAATTGATTATATTTCGTTTATTGCTCGCTCGAAGAAAATTGTATTGAGGTTCGCACTGCGTTCGGAATGCCAACATAGATTCTGATCACACATTTGTAAACCCATGTTTGTTTGAAGCGTCACCCTTAACCCTTAACTGCCTGAATTATTTTACAAGCGTTACCTCACTTCCGAAGTTTGTTGACAACTGGCGCGCCGCATGGCTCAGCCGTCTCAAACGCGTATCAAACGAAAGCAGAACATGTGCCGAATCCGATACTCCCGGCATACGGAAGTGATCTGTCTAATTTATCCTATCATAAACCTTTAAATTTTGTGTACCGAATTTGACCCATTCGACCGTTAAGGGTTAACAAATTAACTGTGTGTACTTGGGGTGATGTACATCCATGGTCGACATTGACCGAAGGAGGCCAACAACAACAACTTCGGGTGATCCGAATCTCTGTGTTACCGGGTACCAATCTATAAGAGACATTTTTTAAATCTTCTACAGTTTTAGTCTCGCCCTAAGCATCTCCTCTGAATGTTCGATTACCCTTGCATGTTTCAAAGTTGCGGTGAAACACACCAGAAACCAATCGGTTTGATCCCGCTGTATTCGTTCGCGGAACTTGATTGAATGCAATTTCCATTCATGTTAAAACAAATTTCGTAGCTCCCTGTCCGTCTATTTGAAATTTTCTGGATGATGCGTGGCTGTATGGTAGTTAGACGTTCGGTGCTTGCTATCAGTGTAATGCTTTTACTTGTGACGTTGATGGAGTTTTGAGCGTTTTTCGTAGCAGATCGGCAATGTACTTGCTTCCATTCAATTGCAAAGGGTCGTCGGTGTACAGTGTGGATCACATCCTAGACGGTACCGCTTGAGAAGGCGATTGCTCTCTCAGAAAATTCGCATTGTGATCAAACAACATTATCTGAAATCACTGTTATTGTTATTTCTCATCACTCACCTTGCGCGAATGTGCCGTGCTTCTGTACCGCGCTGGTAACACCGTGTTCAATTGATATGCTAACGGTACTGAGCTGCATGCTGCAACACGTTGGATTCTCATTGCCATTCTCTGTCTAAGCTCAAGCAACCTGACAGTATCTTAGCCCACGCTCAGTTTCTAACTGCGCGGCACTTTGCCTGGATCAAGGCCTGTGATTTCCTAGATACATACATACACAGATATCACAGTCAAATAGGGTTCACGCGTCCGGTGCTAATCTGCGGTTACATTAACACGTAACGTAAGAGGTCATGTCGTAAGCGTCAATCGATACTAAATCGCGTTACTTGTTTTAAGGTTTATTAGGCTTTCCAGTCGATGTCACATTATCAGCGTAAGTGCCCCCAGCCCCACTTGTCGACTCATCTGCGAGGTCAACTTGTCGAAAGATGATCACGGCCACACACACACACATCCCAAAACACATGAGAGAATTCCACTTGAAATGACGCGTTTATTGACGAATATCATCACACATCCATACGATCATCAATTAGGGACAGAACTATGATTTGAAACAGCGCAAGGCTTACTCGGTTGTATGCGTTGGGCAAACTTCCAGAGACCTTAATAATAAGATAAACGATTCTCAAACGCGACTCGTTAAACATCCACGCGGTTCCAGTAAATATCAATCACTGATCAGAAATTCAGCCCCTGCTGGACACCGGTCGTATCGTTGATGTTGATATCGTAGAAGTGATACGGCGGAGGATAAAACCATACAAAAAATGCTGGTAACAAGGCGATCAATAAGCTCAGCCGAGGTGATAACTCCACAATCTGGAGTTCGGTTCTGCAGCGGATAAACATTAACCTGCGTGACCCCTACTGTGCACACGGATTACGCAATCAAGCAAATCTGTCAGCGGATGACATTTACACCTACCACGAGCAAACAATTAAGGGATTATATAGCGCATAAGGGTGCTGATATATCTAGTAATCTCAATCTCGCTTGACAGTTCTTTAGCCAGCTCAGGATTGGTCAGGTAAATGCAATTTAAACCTAACCTCTTTCAATAATGGTACCTTACAACAGCACTATCGTGAATATGTCTGTGTTGGTTTTCAATTTAATCTGATTTATCAAACAATTTCGTGTCAACCGGTTCAGTTTAATTTCGTTTGATTGACCTTGAAAACTTGCATACCAATAAATAAGCGCAGATTTCATCCATCGCATCATGTTTTTAAAGGATACTTTCAACCGTGACGTTTCTATTTGTGACTACTCATCCGTGCCAAGACCATCAAACTATTCACAAAGTTGATCACGACGGTCCATAATGGAAGCAGTGGACTCGAGTTTCGCTCTTATTTGAGCTCATCAGCAGTGCATATGCTTTCGCTTCTGGTGGGACTCGAACCCCCGACCATCACCATTGTAGTCCCACGTCTTAACGACTTGGGCTACCGTCCACCGTTTGACCAATCGCAATTAAGTGTTTATGAACTGTTCTCCAGACTAGTACATTTGAGTAGCTTTGTTTGCCCGACCAGTCCAGAAGGAGCCAGCAACATATGTTGTGGTCGCCCAACCAAACAGATCTCCGTGTCAGGTCTTCCCATCGGATACGGTGTAAGCTAACACCGATTAGGTCTGATGGGCATAGTTGTTTCAGGGTAATTTGGAGAATATGTTGTTTATATTTGTGACTACTCATCCGTGCCAAGCCCATCGAACTGTTCACAAAGGTGAACTCGACGGCCCATAATGGGAGCACTGGACTCGAGTTTCGCTCTTATTTGAGCTCATCACCAGTGCATATCCTCCGCTTCAGGTAGCGAAACTCGAGTCCAGTGCTTCCATTATGTACCGTCGTGATCAACTTTGTGAACAGTTCGATGGGCTTGGCACGGATGAGTAGTCACAAATATAAACAACATATTCTTTAAACATCGCTCAACCGGATATGTTCCGAAACCCGGATTATTTAGGGTTCGAGATGTGGTCGGATGTGGTTTTCTGTAGCACTGACCGCTAATACACTTCACATATCCACACTGTGTTCACGCATCACAACAGGACAAATTAATCACTGTTATTCACCGTTTATTGACGATATCAATTTTAACCTATTCCCCAAATTTGATATAGTTTTAGGTTCAGCAGATTGCTAGAAATGAATGACCTTGGCCCCTTGATTGAAAGTGTTTTAACTAATCTATGCAACTCGATTTAAATGAACAGAACCAATTATCAAATAGTCATGTCCTTGTAACAATCAAGATTTCTCTAATGTTGAATTGATGAAACTTTAATAGTCTTTGTGGAGATAAGTTCAAGTGAACTGCCATTAAAATTCAACCCGGTCACACTCGCTGCACTATCGCGTATTTTTATTGTTGGATTATTTACTCAACTTACTACTGACTATCGCCTATTAGTAGGGTAGAATAAGTAATATTTTATACAACCTACTACTAACTATTGCTTCCAAGTAGACTGAAATGAGTAATATTTTCATACTCCATTCCACCACCCCGCCAAAAGTTAACGGCTTCTGCAATACCGGAACCGTTAAAGGAGCACAAGATCACGTGCACCGACTGTTTTGGTCCGCGTATTTGGCCGATTTGACATTTTGGCCTCTGGTGCAGACTTTGAATTTCGCGCTCATTCCGCCCGCCTACCGAGTGGCGTATATCGCGTTCTTCACCTGCCTATGGGACATTTACTTGTGCTTGGTCAACTTGTCCAAGGTGAGTACATTTCCTGTTCACGGCATTATTGTGTTGTGTTTTACTGTCTCGATGCTTCGTTGGATTTTTGACTGAACGCTGTTCGGTTGGGCAACAACAACAGATGTTGCTGGCTCCTTAAGGACTGGTCGGGTAAACAAAGCTACTCAAATGTGCCAGTCTGGAGAACAGTTCTTAACACTTAATTGCGATTGGTCAAACGGTGGACGGTAGCCCAAGTCGCTAAGACGTGGGACTACAATGGTGATGGCCGGGGGTTCGAATTCCATCCGAAGCGGTGGATATGCACTGCTGATGAGCTCAAATAAGAGCGAAACTCGAGTCCAGTGCTTCCATTATGTATCGTGGTGATCACCTTTGTGAATAGTTCAATGGACTTGGCACGGATGAGTAGTCGCAAATATGAACAACAAAATTGGCCAAACTTCGCTTAAACAACAATGCCCATCAGATCCAATCAGTGTTAGCTTACACTGTATCCGATAGGAAGGCCTGACATGGAGATCTGTCCGGTTGGGCGACCACAACAGATGTTGCTGGCTCCATCTGGACTGGTCGGGCAAACAAAGCTACTCAAATGTGCCAGTCTGGAGAACAGTTCTTAACACTTAATTGCGATTGGTCAAACGGTGGACGGTAGCCCAAGTCGTTAAGGCATGGGACTACAATGGTGATGGCCGGGGGTTCGAATCCCACCCGAAGCGAAAAGATATGCACTCCTGATGAGCTAAAATAATAGCGAAACTCGAGTCCAGTGCTTCCATTATGTATCGTGGTGATCAACTTTGTGAATATTTCGATGAGCTTGGCACGGATAAGTAGTCACAAATATGAACAACATATTCTCAAAATATCCGTTAGCTGATCATTAGTTTGTTGGATTTCACATTCCCGTGAACATCTTGGAGATCAGCCCGAGTTGCTTATAATCTTCCATTAGTTTCTGAGAATGACAGCGGTTTTTTTACGCACTATCTCTGTACCGTTACGGTAGCCTAACGCTGAACTCACACTGCCAGTATTTTCTCTACATTTCCGTTTACGTCTGTGAAACACGACAATATCTCAGCCAATATGTAATCTACATCTATGTCAGGTTTCTAATTTCAGGCATGTCACGAGAAAAATCCTGCCCACCCTGTTTGATAGTCTGCTTCCTTTGGTTTGAATGTAGACTAGAGTATTTGGGTTGCCTTGGCGGGAACGTAGATGTCCGTGGTATGGCTTCTATCAAACACATTTTCCAGGTCCCCGTGCTGAGACTGTTGGGTGATCCTTTTCAAGCGCCATCCTTTACGTCTCATTCACGTCAATATCATGTGTCTTACTTGTGGGTGTTTTTCGTGGCGAAATAGCGTATTTAAACAAACAAGTGAACGTTTCATGTTCCGTGTTAGCCCCTTTCCAACATCCGGTTCATTAAATTGAGTTGTTTCTTAAACGGATCAACAAGTATTGCTGTCTCCCGTGTGTTTCATTGAAGAACGAGTACAAAACTACGAAAATGCCAAAATGCGTTAGTTTTTGTGGGAGTTTTAGACAAGTTTCAAGTTTCATGGAAAACTTTGTATTGCCGTCAAATTTTCATATCCGAAACAGCTTCATTTTCGTCCATCAGGAACATGAAGCACTGTGATGCCTGTGGTTTTAAAATATAAAATGTGCATCGCATTTTAAGCATACGGGGCTCTGATTATCCTTGGTTGACATAGAAACAATAGAATGGTTAATTGATGACAGAAATATAAAAAATGTATAGAAAATTAATTGTAAGCACAGGTGATTTGAAGGCCACGCAAAAATTGTGTTATGCAATGCAGTGTCGCAATACAATTTAGGGATACTTATGCATTTCAATCACACACACCACGATCGGTTTCCTGCTGTTTGCTTTCATCGGGCGGGGAGAGTAGGATCAAGATCCGCATGCGGTTGAACACGGTGGAAGAATATTAAACAAGTTTCCCTTGTATGCCACTGTTGGGTAAGGTTGGTACAGCTAACCTGATCAATCATATGAGCCCATACTCATGTAGACAGTGTTTGAAACCATGACCATGAACAAGAAAGCTCATTTATGCATGCATTTCCATCACACACTCACACCCCACGACGGGTTTCGTGCTGTTTGCACTCCAAAAGTGACTTACAAATGCAACCTGCTGACCATTTTCCCGCTGTTTCAAGTGCATGCGATCCTGATCCTACTGTATCTAGTTGATGAATGCAAACAGTACGAAACCGGACGTGGGGGGTGTATGATGGAATGTGTGCATATGAAGAAGATTGTTCAACTGTTTATCAGCTTCACCGCATACGATTTTTATGTTTACAAATAAAATAGTATAAGAATTTGTAATACACGCTGACAATTGCAAGTTCTTGTTTTATATTCGCCTTACCTGACGCAACGATCCTGTGATTTAGAGTTGTTTGTTACTTTTCAATTCCAGTATCCAACTCCGGAAACGGTAGAGAATCAGCAAAGATGAACTTGTCCCCGGGGGGGGGGTAAAAATCCAACTGTGTTCAACTTCGTTCCATTCCATTTCGATTGTACAGAAATGGTTATTCTATTTTATGATAATATAATTACAAAAAGCCGCGTGTCTTGTGTAATCGGGTGGGGTGGGGGTAATACCGAGTCAGTTTCCCAAAGGGGGTTGGAGGTTTTTCTCTACTTTGTTTACCGGTTTTACTCTATTAAAACGGCTCCATCTCCGCTGGCTGGGTCATTTGCACAGAATTGTAAATGGTCAGCAATCGATTGGAAAATGTTTGGGACCGATCGTGTATTCATAATGCAAAGAAATTTGAGTGCAATCGGTTAGAGTAGTTTTGGGTAACGTTTCACTTCTGACACAGAAGCTTCGTCAGACCAAGGGTGATAGTCAGGACAGGGAACATGATTAGGTAGTAGTCAACCCACCACCACTTATTTGACTTTACCACTAAACAGCCTATAGTATGCCTACAGTGTGTCACGTGTCGTGGGATTGACCGGGATCAGTGGTCCATTTTCCTCACAGTGTGTATTCAAATCAATCTGATACAAGTGAACACGGTCAAGGTCAGTTGACACAGCTGCCCACATACGTAAAAGTACATAACTAACGGGGCTAAGGCTATTTTGAAGAAAAACAAAAATCTAATTAACTAGTAGGTATTCGGTGAATAAAAAACTATTTAAAGTATTGTGATGCTCACACCCCCATCCCTTACACTCTTTACTTTCGCAACCGTGCCGAGCGCCAGATTGTGGAGATTTCTGCCCCATCCACCTTATTGACCGCCAGTCGACCTGCCTTGACAATTTCGACCGCCTCCACATGTAGGCGTTCGCTATACGGTTTGATGCCGCCTCTCAATATAGCCACATTGTCTAGATCGACGCTGTGGCCCGTATCTGAAACGTGCTCCGCCAAGGCGGAATCACGAATGAGTGATTGATACTCCCTCGCATCCCGGGGCTGTCTCCGGACACGCTTTCGGTGTTTTTCGATTCTAGTGTGAAATAAGTGGTGGTGTGTTGATTACTACTTAATCATGTTCCCTGTCCTGACTATCACCCTTGGTGTGACGAAGCTTCTGTGTCAGAAGTGAAACGTTGCCCAAAAACTACTCTAACCGATTGCACTCAAATTTCTTTGCATTGTAAATGGTCGTATTTCAAAAGATCTGCTCTATGGTGAGTTGCAATCAGAAAAGCTACCATTGGACAGACTGCACTTGCGGCCAAAAGACGTTAGAGATAAGAAAGCATTGGCATTGACCTCGCGAGTTGCGAAGAACTTGCTCATGACCGATCGCTTTGGAGTCATTGTTTAGGGCGTCGTTCCCCAAGCTGGGATACAGGAGAGACTGCTTGCTGCTTCTGCTGGTAGATCACGCCACCAGCAGGCAGCAGCCGCTGATTTTTGGAGTACTACCTATCGCTGTTGATGCTGTGAGATAAAGTGTTCCTTCGGAATGGGAGCAAATGCTGCGGAGCCTGAAACGCAAACAAACTTGTGTGGTATAGAGTCAAGTATACCAGCTACCCTCGCAACATTAGAACTCGTAATTAATCTCTCATATTAATACTTTGCGGAAACCTAATGATGACATCACGCGTCATGCTCTGTTATGGAACCCAATCGGGAAGAGACGGGTCGGACGCCCAAGGCTATCTTGGAAGCGCTCGTGTGAAGAGGAGATCCGCAAGTGTGGACTTAACTGGAACGAGATCAAACTGGCTGCTATGGACAGACCAAAGTGGAGACAAGTTGCCGAGGCCCTATGTTCCTCCAGGAACTCAAGGGATTAAGTAAGTAAGTAAGTCATTAATACTTTTCTAATTTTTGGTGTACAAAAGAATCTTCAGCTAGGCAATAAAGGTGAAGACCCTGGGGCTGACGGAATAACCCCGCTAATATTGAAGCAATGTGCAAATTTGCTATGCAAACCACATACATACGACTATATCCGGTATCGTTTCCTTACTAATATCGGACAATTTGATTATTTTGTTGATAAGGCTGTTCGCGTTGACATAGCTGCATTTGATCGTATTTTTAGTGATTAATGACGGTGTTTAAACTGAACTTATTGTTCCAACTCCTCTGTAGTCTGAATTCGCAAGTGTTTTGGGTTTGAGCTTTGGCATCAATTGGGTGAGTGTGTAATTTGTTCGTGTAGATATTGCTTGAGCTACAGAATCGGAAATTTTATCAGGTTCACGACGATTGAGATCTTCATCGATTTCGAATCGAGCGGCATTTGCGTTATTCGTGTCAGTGGAATCTTCCAAGTGTGTATGAATCTCAATGTTTTCTTGGTTCACTGTTATCATCTAAACTCAATTATAGTCTCGTACTTTGACGCGGTATATTACTGATAAATCTAAGTTAAACAGTGAGAATATGAACTCCCTACCGTCAGATATTGTCCAATCATCTAGTGAAAGGAATTTTCAGGAACAAATTGGATGTATTTATGCGTAGTAATTCCACCCTACATCCCGTTTATATAACATGATCTTTATACAACCGAATATTTGTTTCCATCATACCGCGACAATACATGACATTTTTGTAACTACAAAACTATCGATCATTCTAATGCCTCAATTTATTTTGTATAGATATTTATTGTCCTTATACGAATATCCTGTGGTGTTGTACAGCTACGAGCTTTTTTATACCATAAATTCTTGAATCTTGAATCGTGAATGAATAATAGTATTATTGATCGTTATTTCAACTCTAAGCACATTCACCGCAATTTTAAATTGTCTCCGGATTCTAGTAATCTCGAATAGGTTTGTTCCTTAGTCATTATGATCTTCTGACAGGTTCATGGGTTCAATATTCTCGGAAGAATCTAGATTTGTTATGCTATGTTTACTAACACAACCAGTATCAGAACGCAAGTGACCGTAATCGTGGTAAATGGTTTGATCTGCATGACGCTTGTGTATATTTCTGTCCTCCAGATTAAGTATTCTCAACATAGTTCTTCCAATCTTGTCTGACACAATACCAGTACCTAAACGGTACTCATTGTCACGATAATATGATACTTCAGCTAATCTAAATTATAAACATAGATCTCAAGGATTGAGATTTCGATTAGATGGATGGTGAATTTTTAGTGGTAGAATGTTTGCTATTACAATACTGAAGCAAGAAATTTTCAATAAACGATCAAGTTTATTAAATGTACTTGGCGAACAAGAGGAAAGAGCACATTTTAGCGTACGTACAAAGCTATCGACTAATCCTTTTGACTGGGTGCAGTAAACAAATGTCGACAACCAAGTGGATGCAGCCACTTAGTAACACTTGAAGCAGATTAATGGCTTCCATTATCACTCACAACAGCTATAGGCACACCTTCATGGTTGAAAATCTTTCGTACTGCAAGCATTGTGAAACCAGAATCGGGTTTAGTAGTGAGTAATACTTCTGGCTATTTTGAATACGAATCGATGATCACAAGAAGATAGCATTTCTGTAGGAATGGGGCACATTAATCAAACATATATACACGGTGCAGACTTCACAAGTCAATCAACATGAAGTCCATTTCGATGGCCAATTGAATGAATTGTTTGATGGGATTTACAAGATGAAGCGTTCCTACAGATATTGACATCGATTTTAGGCCATAACAATTGTATAGCAAACTATTGGATTTTTCAATGCTCAAGTGTCCCTAGTGCAAATCATTAAAAATATACTTGCGAAGTGAAGAAAGATTAACAATACGATCATTTAGACACAACAGACATTCGGGTGTCAAGCTCAATCAACCACGACGCTGATAGTAATCTGGAACTCTTTTTCCGATGTAGCTGGCAAACCACGTTTAACAGCAGTCATTGTCGGACCAAAATATTTCTTTTTGGTATTATAAATTCCAACAAGAGACACGAAGCTGTTTAACCAACAATCAGTCTGCACTGAAAGTCTTTTCCTAAGTCACAGCACTAGGGGATACGAATTTCAACAAGGGGAAGTTGTATTGCACTGCGAAGTTCAATGGTGCAAATATATGCACCAAGATCTATGCTCCATTTTTCAACCATTGCTCAGTAGATTTGGCCAATGAAGAGGTCGGATTGTAAATAAATTTCTGTGCTTCATGATAGGTTCCTGAAGTGAATTCATGTCACACATATATTTGTGAAGATAAGTGCAAACATATAATAGAAAAATGTTACAGTAAAAACGGACAAAGGAGCAAACTCACGGCGAGTGAAAATTTAATGTCGAATGCATTTATCCACACAAAAATATATCCAACTCCGAAATCCAGTGTGTCACGTTGATCGAGAATGATAATTAACAAAGCTGAAAAATGCGGTGACACGTCAAACTGGCTGTCAACGGTTTATATCTACAGAGAAACTTGGGTCTCCTTAGAAGATTCCCAGTTTCGTTTGACCTCAACATTATCTGCAAATTGATCTCAACCTACATCCGTCCTCATATCGGCATGGGATCCTTGGTTAAAAAAAAAGAGACTCAGCTATTTTAAACTCCACAGCACAGAGCGACAAAACTCGTCCTGGGACTTTCTAATTATCCATACGAAATGAGACTTAAAATATTGAATTTGCATTCGGCTCAATACAGACGGAGACGAGGAGCACTAATATTCATTTGGCCAGTGCTTAATCCTTGCAGTCGTTTGTTTCATCTTTGCGTGGTCACCAATCTAAACATTACCAACAGCATAGCAAATATGCATTTTCCGTTCGCAATGTGCAATTGTGGAACAGTTTACCTACTCAAGTGGTACAATCTGGAACCATTGACGTTTTCAAGAAATCACTAGATGTCCACATGGACACGTATGTTTTTCACGTTTGACAATCATCTCTAACAATATTTTCACATTTTTTACCATCTCACCCAATGTACATTGCTTCGGTCTCATAAAACAGCTTTTTATCCGTATATCACCTGTGAATAAATCTATGAATAAGAATCAACAATGCAGCACCGGCAAACATATCAAAATTAGTAAAGGCGCGGAAAAAGTATATTGTGTAATAAATTGATTAAAACAAGCATTGATGGAAATGGAAAAAACGTTTGAAAAGAAATTGAAATTACAATTTGCTACACAATTTCCCTTAGAGCGTGGGTCAATCGATGAATGCTTGATACACCATTTATGGTATATATTTAACCAGTCTTGCAGGGAACCTCACTCTAAGGCCGATGTGTGTTTAACGTGATGAAGGGTTACACAGAACGGGTGAGGGCCGATTTGAGAGATCATAACTGCTCGTCATAGGTTGTGACAACCCGGCCGCGATCCTGGCTTTTCCTACTCACACAAGCTCGGAGTCTAAATCCGGAGTACACAGTAGAAGAAAAGTACCTTGGTGTCCGGATTTGCGGTAGTTTGAATAATAGTATACAATGCTAAGTGTGTACACACGCGCGTATGTTACGGTTAATAATTGGACTAGATAGAGTTCGAAATGAGAGAGCAGACCCGACTGGTATTGATCGTGAATAGATTTATCGGCTACACGGAGGTCGCCTTGATAAACTCCAACACGTGGGAGACCATCGACATCATTGTTTTTCACATCTTGAAATAGTGTTGGTGTAACAGATAATCCAAACGGAAAAACTTACAACAATATAATCCAGATAGCATGTTGTTGCTTCAGATAATGCTTCATCAAGTGGTATCTGTGAATAGGCATCCTTGAGATCGATTTTCGAGAAAACACATGAACCATATAAACAAAATAAAATAGCCTCAGACTCTTCAGTTGTACAGGTTCGCTTCATCATTCAAGGGTTCAGTGTCACCTTGTAAACACCAAAAACGCGGCTTCCACAGGAACATGAATACCACGTTCACACAAAAATTTGATTGCTCTCCGAACAGGGTCCCTTAAACCATACGTAATTAGGCGGCGTTTCAACAATATTCGATCACCATTCATTTCTAAATGGATAGGTTATATTTTCTTCACACTTGTTAGCAATACACATTGTCTAATTAATTATTTTATTGTGTGGAAGTTGGATTTTAATGAAGAACTTGTAGACAAGAAGGAAACGCTAATATTGAGCAACTTCAACTCATTTAGACCAAAGATAAATGAACCAGATATCATTACGATTAATGAACACACTGCTGGTTTTGTAGTGCCGTATCTGACTGAAATATAACAAACTCCGACAACAGGTACAGAATATAAGGTGACGCCGTGAATCTAAATAAAAGATTGATAAATTTGTACGTCTGAGGAAAAACTGTTCACATCATGAAATAAATAAATAAATAATTCCATTTCTTGATCTTCGAGCCCCGCTAAGCATAAGCAATAATTACTTAAATGTTAGTACAATCGAATGGAAGTAAGTACAATCGTGAATAAATGTTCAAGGTCACATATTTACTCTAATTTATTTTACTGTTATTTATTTACTTTTATTTCCCAATTTCACTATTTAGTCTTGATCTGGATGTTCTACCTGATGATCTGTATAACAATTGCATACCAGGTTTTTGATATTGAATTAAGTTTTACAGTTTTCATAAGAACACTCACTCGCTTTTTTGTGTATTAACATTCTAGCATACCAAAACTAAGCATTTCGTGGAATCAATTCTCTCTGTTAACCCGGAAAACATTTTATATATAAGAGAGACTGATTCATTTCGTACAATCTGAACCAAATATTTCACAAAAAAGAAACGTTCGGCATCCTCGATGAGCATTATCCGTTGAATTCCGGTGTTCTCTGGAACATTTATTGATTTTTTCGAAATTCCAGAATTTTTATTCGTCAAACAACAGATCACTTGATGATTTTCTGTAAGCATTTAGTAAATAGTTGTTGGCCTCCTTCGGTCGATGTCGACCATGGATGTACATCAAAATCGCGTGAATGTTTAAGTTCTGCAACTTTTTGAATGACTAAACAGTCCGATTCGGGAGGAACAATCTCTCCCGCAGCGCTGGCAATGAAAGTCAGAACTCGGTTTTATTGTATCAGTTGCATGCCGGCGACATGATCTGCGTTCATCAGCCAAGAGCTGTATCTGCTCCTCCCCAGCTTGCAGACGACGCTCTACACAGTGCCTCCAATGTGAGCGGTCAAGAGCAAGTTCTTCCCAACTCGCCGGGTCAATGCCAAGAGCTTTCATATCTCTTTTGCAAACGTCTTTGTACCGCAAGTGCGGTCTGCCCAATGGTCGACTTCCTAGTTGCAACTCACCATAGAGTAGATCTTTCGGAATACGACCATTTTCCATACTGTAGACATGACCAAGCCAGCGCAGGCGGCGCTGGCTTACATATAAAATGTTATCCGGGTTAACAGAGAGAATTGATTCCACGAAATGCTCAGTTTTGTTATGCTAGAATGTAAATACACAAAACCGAATGAGTGTTTTTATGGAAACTGTAAAACTTAATTCAAAATCAAAAACCTGGTATGCCATTATTATACAGATCATCAAGTAGAACATCTAGATCGAGAGGATCAGATATTTTTATGGTATGGAATGAAGTCAGATGGGCTTTGAATTCAAGCAAAGAGAAGTCTTAAATATTCTGAAACGATATTCAAAAATTTTGTATATTGCGCCAAGTAAAAATTCTTCTCTACATAAGTAAGAAACCTTGGTGATTTGAACATTTTATCACAGTTTCTTAAGTTGGAAATCTTGACGTATATGTAGAGTTTATGTTACTTCTAGGTTATCTGATGACAGTATTTTAAAGTATAGAATGTGATTGTGCTTGAGCCTTCGAAACCATAACAAGTCGAGCTACAGTTTCACAATCATTATTGAAACCACACTTCCAATATCAAGATAAAATTCTTTTGAAACATAATGACGGTATATACCTTATCGAATATGAGCAAACTTGGATGATAAGACTGATATTGATGATGTAAACATTAGTTTTTCTACATTGATGTTTTCTGAATGGTTATTATTCACATAACATTTATTTGAATAACAAAAATTTGACTGAATATATCCAAATCTATCACATTTATAACATTTATCATTATTGAATCGACAATTATAACGAGAATGTAACTTGCCTCAAGATGCACATTTTCCAATCTTCAGATTGTCAAAAATGGAATTACTTTTGCGAAATTTACGTACTATATTTGTTATAACATTAGAAAAACACTTTACTGTTCTAGTCGGTTGCTTAACTTAAATTTGCGTTCAGTTCAGTTCAGTTTGCACAAGACGAATTGTGACTAATTCGTCAAACGAACGTTCAAGTTTCTTTCGGTGGTATGCTGCAAAAAATCCTCCATCACTTCAAGCAATAACATCATCAATGTCTTCTGGTATGTAAGTAATCTGAAATGTGACAAAAAACTATTCTGACCAATAGGTGAGCAGGAGCATGAAGCAACATGAAGATTATGTCAACTAATCTATTATGGATAAAATTCGGGAAATTAAAATGGCTTCAAAGAATCGAGTCCCTTCTTGAAACCCTTTTATCAAAGTGGAGCATACGACTTGTTTGGAAAGACGATTCCGGTTATTTACTACACTTTCACACTGCATTTTATATAGTTATCATCCAATGGTACTTGTAAAGCAAATGCTTTCTTTTCATTATATCTTGATTGTTCATATTACTTCGATGGACAGCACTGAAAGCTGTCATGATTTCGAAGGTTGCAATCTGATCCAAACGTAGACGCCACCTTTTTGTGAGAAGCAATCTAGACTCAGCTATCGTTTCTTATACGTCCTATCTGATTACATCTCAGTCATAAGAATAGCTAGGCACTAGATGCATTCAAGTCTGGCAATATCTTTTTACAAATAAATTGACCATGCTTGAATACAACACTCGAGATGCGGTCTCACGAGTGCTTCGTATATTTGCATGAAAACCTCCGGGGACCTGCACGATAAAATCAATCGCTCCCAGCGCATTGTGCAGCAGCTGCACATTGATCAGCCCATTTAAATTCTGTTGAAACATCAATAGCGAAGTCACGAACTCTCGGCATCTAATTACTCTGAAGAATACCGTTTGTTCCATAACACTCGAGCTTCTTTAAGACTTTATACGTAAGAGAGCGATTTTAGACTTTGGCTTTGTTCATAAAAACAACTGATTATGCCATACAAATCTTTATTTATCCGGAAAAATATAATTATTCTTATTTTTGTTGTTAACCAGTAGATTTAATGTATCAGACCACCTGATGACGTTTTCGATATTCTGAAGAAGAAGCTGTATATTCAGTTATCCGATGAATACTTGACCTCATCCGCGAACATATAGCAGGGAGACTTGAAATAGAAATGGGGAAAAGTGGCGGTCCGAGTACCGACCCCTGGGAGATTCCGCTAACAATTCTCTCTTTTTCAATGAATCCATACTGCCTATTCTGACGAGAAATTATCTAGTGGGGTACGAAAACTGTTATAAAATTTCTCAGAGGAATACCAATACCTTCAAATTCAGGTTTGGTTGCAAGCAATCTGTGGTTTGTCAGTCAAAGTCCTACAAAAAACACAGTAAAAACTTCAACAAATTGACCTCCATCTAGCCTCTTGTTTACGTTCTATAGAAAACATAAGATGTTTATAGGCAGGACTTTTTTCAAGGAAAACATGCTAAGAAGTAATGAGCTACGAAGTATAAAATAGATGGTGACAGATCCTATCCTCAATTTCTCTCAGGGATTTTACGAATGATACTAGTTAGACTTTCATGTCTGTGATTACAAACTAAGATTTCGAGGATCCAGACAAAACCGATTGATTTTTATTATTCGAAGATTTTTTTCTTTTGCAACATCTTCAGAATATTCATATATTATTTTAACATTCTCGAAAGTTGGGTTGTTCATCATCTGAGGACATAGATTACGTTCAATGTCACCGGCGTTTAAGCGATCACCCAAACGGTCATTTAGTTTATCTTCCAAAACACATCGTGAATCACATTTTTGCAATTCAAGAATAAATTGAAGAACAATCTCGTTTTCAGGTCGTTGCAACATGACACCCAGGAGAGTGTTGGAACGCCTTAAATCCGAAACGTTTATATCGAATGTCCAATTAACCAAAGTTGCGTCGAAAGGAATTTCGCTTAGTGTTATCTGCGCCAACGTACCAGAGTCAACTGAGACGTTATTCTCGAAAAAAACACTAGAATGACTTGGCTGAATGGGTGAAACTGTGCACTCGGATAAATCTAAAAGCCAGCCATCCGGTTTCCTTGATTCGTTTGAGTCGTCCCACTAAAGCCGTGGTTGTTCAACTTAGTATTGAAAAAATAGAAGGAGTTAGAAGATATATTTCTATCGACATGCTTGTTACGGGATGCCAAGGAAAGTACATCTCGTGTGTTTGTTGATATGCCTTGTTCAAAGCTGGAATAATCGCCACCTAAAACAGAACTAAAACAAAATAAGCGATAACGATAAGCGCAACCTTATTCTCTTAAGTGACACAGAAGCTGCTACCAGTTCGAATAAAAGTGTATATCCAACCACAACAGTAGCGATTTATTAATAATGCTATCCTAACCACCAATGCGGCAGTTATCGATACTTTCAGAATCCTGAAGTAACCCAATAACGAAGGTAATGGTCCACGGTCTCTCAAACTGACACTATTGATCACCACTTTGGTAGACACTGTGCCTAATAATTGGAACCACTATCGATACAAACTACCACGAGAGATCAAAATTATCAGTACACACCTAAAACCGATACTATCGTGGAAGTTGTCGAAACTCTTGCTACTGAGCATACCGATGCCGGGAATCTTGATGAAAAAACGGAAGTCGACCGCCTCTATCGGAGTCGGCGATGTAATTTTCCAATTAATACGTACTCAACTTATCTGCTCAAATACTCATCATCCAACTCTTTTATCCAGAACAATCAATAAATGTTTGTACACAAACGCACAATGCTTGACATATAAATTACCATAGTTAATCGAGCTTCATTAAAAATGGTTACTACTCCTGATAGCCGAAACCTAAACCTGGATCAATCGGCATTTAGCTGACAAGAAAATTACCAATTCAAACACGTTTCTTTTTTATCGTGATCGTATGTACAGTGGAGGTGGTGTTGCTATTAACTTAGATCAACACCTCACGTTCAGAGAAATCACAGACAACGATTTGATACTTGAAGACACACTTCGGTGTTTACTTGAATTGCCAACAGGCGGAAAATATGTCGTTGGTGAGATTTACCGACCACCGTCAGCAAACGAAACATACATTGCATGTTTACTCAAGAAATCTCAGCTGGTTTTTTCAATATATCGCAACAACTTCCTGATCATGGATGACTTCAATCTCCCGAATTTACTGAAAAACGTGATTCCGCCAGTAAATTCTCTTGCTCATCTATTCTACGAAATGTTCAACGAACTTCCTCCATTTAACGACAGCTCAAACAGCACGCTTTAGAGGCACAAACCCACCGTCCATATTCGATTTTGTTCTGATGAGCGAGGAAAATGTCATCAATGATATCCACTATGAATTACCGCTTGAAAAGAGTGATGATGATCAATGGTGTGTCAAGAAGTCACCGAATGAGCACCGATTAACACTGATGTTCAACAATGCTGGTCATCGATACTGGAGAAAATCGACGAAAATATGTTTCAAAAACTGAAGAAGTGATTCAAATTCGTGATCAAGATTTGACTTGACTGGTAGAGTCATTAGATTTTGAGTTGATGGGGCACTGTTTATCCCAGTAGAAGTTACAAGTAGCACAGCTAAAGGCTAAGCCTTGTGTCCGATAATCTTTCTGGTGTACACGAACGATATACCTGAAATCTTACGCAGTTAGGCGAACTTATTTGCGAATAGCATCAAAGTTTGGGCTAGTGTGCGTACCATAGAAGATTTCGAACTTATACAATAAGATCTCGATGCACTTCATACGTGGTATTTACGAAACAGTCTACCATACACATTAAAAAATGTAAAATTTTAAATATCGGTAAATCCTTCAAATTCACATTCTCTCTGAGATCTCAGCAACTTACATGGGTTACGAAAGAGAGAGAACAGGTTGTATGCATTAGTAGTAATTTGAAATCTTCACGCACTGTTGTGTGGTGTACAAAAAGTCCTATCAGAACAGCGTGCATTGTGAGGTCATTTACAAACGTGCTTCGAATCCTCTAGGTATGCTTCGACGGATCTTCAGAACCTTTACGCCTTTAACGTTGCCAAGCATCATGAAGACCTATTTAATTCCCACAATGGAACATGCATCGCAAGCATGGACTCCGTGGATGAAAAAATATATATTCATGCTCGACAGGATATATCATCGTGCAACTAAACTCGTGCGTGGTTTTCGAGACCTTACATACGAGGAAATGTTGAAAAAGCTAAAACTCTCCACTCCCCTTCAACGTAGACTTCGAAGTGACGTTATCATTACTTAAAAAATATTGAATACTCCAGATAATCCACGCAAACATTTGTTCAAATACCGTGAATCAGGAATTACACGTAGCCACTCAGCGGCACTACAAATTCCCAATTCCCGTACTAATTGTCGCCGATATTTCTACTCAGTACGTGTCTGTTTCCTGTGGAATGCCCTTCCCGAAGCAATTATCACCTCTCCCTGTATCCAAACATTCACTCGAACCTTAGACACTTATTTGTTACATAATGATTTGACGATGCCTGTGTATTGACTCAGGTTAAGCATATTACTTGACTCGAGTGACATCGTATAATTGTTTTTTATACCTCTTTTTGAATGCATATTTACTATGATATGGTAATTGTGAAGGTATGTGCTTTTTCTGACCATATATTCTTGAATCTTGAATCTTGAATCTTGAATTAGCACTGCTCAGAATGATATTCGGTAGTTTCACAAAGCAGGTACTCCAACGGATAATTACCACATAAATCAGACCAAGAATAAAGTACGCTGTTTAAGCACGGTTGCCATGGTTTCAAAAGACATAGCTTTGCTGTCCGAACGTGTTCAATCCTCAACTTGACTATTATATGCTTGCAACCTCGCTTCCTAATACATAAGCTGAGTGTCCATGTTGACAAAACATCTTTGTTGTTTCTATGCATTCCCAATATTTTATTCTATGGTTACTGGCTACTGCTTTATAGACCGTGAAAACTTCAAATTCTTTGAACTTTGAATTACTTAGAGTCAATATTTTATCTCTTGTCTTATGTGAGCCCTATTGACTGAATAAGCGTTTTAGAGCGTGGTGTGCGGTATTGAACATATTGTAATCCAAAATCGCAAAATCCTTTTAATACCAAGGTGACCATGCTTGAACTGCATATTTCATCGTGGGTCTGGTGTGGTCATTTATTGTGCTGGTAATTGTTTGTTTTGAGAACTTACGAAAAATCATCTTTAGAAGTGACCATTTCTGTTATGTTTTGCGATAGACGCAGTTGCAGTGGCTCGAAATCCCTAGAGTGATGCTTATCGACATACCTATGTGTTTTGTTTCATGGTCCAGGAAAGACTGTGTGCACCAAGATTATAGAGGAAATACATATTTTTCCAAGGTTTAACATGTGACGCTTTTGGAAATTAAAAATAGGCGATTTTCTATGGACCAAGTGTGCAGTTTGTCCAGATCTTTCTGCAGCAGTTTGCAGTCTTCCGGCTTATTTATCCTCGACCACAATTTTATATCGTTCGCGAACAGTACGATCTTACATTAGCTGAGAGCAGGTATGTCATTGATATGCAGCGCGACGAGGACTGATCTGAGAACGGATCCGGAGGCGCTCCACCAAAACAATACAAACACATGTTTATTTTTGTTTTTTCGTTTCTTTTAAAGTTTTTTATTAATCGATGTTTGGAAATAGGGTAGGCCATTTAGCGTCTAATTCCCTCTTAAAAAGCGTTTATTACACAATCTTGGATCTTATTAAGTGGTTGACCACACGGTTGCTAGGAAAATTCTCACTTACCATCAGCTTGGGTCTACTCCTAATAAGATTCAATGAATTTTTTCTCGTAACTGCTTTAGGCAAAAGTTTCAGTAATACTATCGCCAATGAGACCATTTAGAATCTTGAAGACTTTTATTAGGTTGCCACACAGCCGTCTCTTTAATGAGAACAGATCGAGGTCCATGAGTCTTGCCTCATAGGATTTACGTGCCTGACCCTTAAACCTCCTAGTCGCAAGGCGCTGGACTCTTTAGAGACATGCGATATCTTTTTTCAAATACGGTGCCCAGGATTAAACACAGTATTCCAAGTGAGGCCGCAGAACTATGTTGTATAGGGGAATGAAGATAAAAGGTTTTCGTTCTGTCAATGCTAAGCGCAGTCTGATCAATTCGCTGCGAGTCTTGTTTACTGCTTCGGCACACTGAGTAGACTAATTAAAATCTCCGGTGATAGTAATGCCGAAATCCTTCACTTTCGAAGCAGCATCTGTTTCAATGTTTCCTTTTTCCGATTTCTAGTTGTGTTGTCGCCAAATCGGTCTTCGGAAGGCACATAATCGGTATGTTTAAGATGGAATATCAGTTTCTAATACCGTGTTGCGCTCCCAAAATAGCCTATTTTCTAAAAGGTATTTTCTTAATTTGTTCGCCACGATCTTCTCGAGCTCTGGGCTCTGGAAATTGGGGGATTATACTGGACTTTCAGTCCGTCGTTATGAAACGTTGGGACAGTGATTCGCATAATTAAACAGTTAGAGTTCGGCATAGAAATTTTGCACAATACTTAAACATAGTTGATGTAATTTTATCAGAATCAGGATATTTGTAAGATGCGACGATAATAGAGTTTCCAGCACCTCTTATTTGGTAATAGTTATTGTGTCCAATGGGACAGGAAGTGTCAATATTAGGATCCGGTTGTATATCAGCGCTTTTCTGTGGACAAAATACTTTAGCATAATAATTCACGGGAACATTAGCGGTGTCAGCTTCATTGGTGTTCATTACAGAGTGCGTCTGTGAGGCAGCAACTACTGGTTTCACTCAACACAATCTAGTAAATAAGCTTTGGATTTCGCTCCATTTTAGACAGTTTATCAGCTAGATATTGCATGTTGTCTTCATCGATATGTTTAGTAACATTGTTTCTAAGTGTTCGAAAAGTCTCATATGGTTTCGGTGGTTAACTAATGATAGTGTCAGCAACCCGCATCTCCAATTTTAATCCATTTCGGAGGGCGACTCTGGATTTTGAATCCGAATGCATTTCCACATTATTTAGGTATGAATGCTGAGTTAAAGTTGATTTCTTTGTCAAGCTTGGTCAAAATACTTGCCATCTGCTCTATTACTCCGATGTCTTCAATTTGCCCATCGTTAATGAAACTTGGAAAGTTTGATAATTTAGATAAGCATTTCTTTCTGATGATATTCGTTGTAGAACGTTTTCGATCTACTCGACATAGGTAGTTGAAATTCAAGACAAATGGTCGCTTGAACATAGCGAGTAATCATAAGAAATTATTTTGACGGAATCTTTATAAGTTATCAATATCAGATAGATTTTGTAAGGCATATCTGTCCCTCTTTACCTTGTATTGCATCTCACGTGATTATAAAACGGAAATTCTTTAGAGTTGCTGCAAGATGGCAGCAGTGAAATTCTGGATAATTTCGTTACTTTTCTGTAGGTTCGGCAAATTAAATTCTCGAATGATCAAGATTCTGTTATGATATTTCGGGGAAATGAAGCGTAGGTAGTCGATTAGAGTCGTATTATACAATTTCTGGTTAGCTGGTGAGCGCTAAATTACGCTGATTGTGTTATCTTCGCCCGTAGTAGTTGTCAACAAGCAACATAGCGTGTCCACGTTATCTAACCAAACTGACGTTAACACTGGCGTATCTCAAGGTTCGTTACCTTGGTCCTTTTCTATTCCTGATTTTCAGTGATGAGTTGTTGTCTGCCTTGAAGTGCCCATGGTGATGTGAAGTTCATTGGATCAACGGATTAAGATACCCCGATATTCGGATCATAAACTGGCCATACCATTGGGACCTTCCTCTCAACTTCAACGAAAGCCAAATCTTGACAGCACTGGGTGATATGATTTTGGTCCATGTGTCAGAAAATTCTCTCAGCGTTAACACCGTACAATGTACTACATATTTTAGAGTATTAGTTAGGGCTGTCTTCCGATGGGAGTTTTTAATGTGTCGCTGCATCTCACCATGCAAGCATTTTATTTTTTGGCTGAAATTAGTACTATCGAGCAGTATTACTGATGTATTCCTGCAACTTTACAAAGCACTATTTCGGTCTCATCTAGAACATTGGGACCGAACGTGGTGCCCTCACCTTCGACTCCAAAGCGTACATCGCCTTGCAACTCGCATAATTGAGGGTCAACGAGGAAAACTGTATGCGGCACGACTACAATCTCTAGATTTTTATCCATCAGGCGCCATCGTTTAAGATGTGAGATAATTGTAACCATTAAGAACCTGAAGAGGTTTAGTGGCGTTATAATAAAGGACTTCTTTAACTTAAATCCCGAGTTGGGCAGCTGCAATCACTCACATACACTTGCCAAGAAGCGATGTCGGCTAGACTCCAGGAAACAGTTTTTCAACCTCAGGGTGGTAAATTTCTGGAACAGACTTCCAGAAGAACATATATACTGCAGTTTCATCGTGAGTTCCTAGCAGGGTCTGGACCGAAACTGTGGTAAGTTTTTCCGGGGTACTCCGCCTAATTTCAATCCAAGATAAGGTATATAATCAGTATCAGAATTTCATGACGATAGTCGACTAAGTCGAAACCTGTACACAGATTCTTCCAAAAGTTTGCTTGGCAGCACACGCCACTACCAACATTTAATCGAGGAAGAAAAGGGGTGTGTACCTGTGATTGGAAGATGAGAGAGGACTCATCACCGAAAGGTGAGATAGTTATTGCACGTCGCATGTCCAATTGATTGAAAGGAAGTTGGACAGCAGTCAATTTCAACAAAAACGAAAACTTACACAAGAATAGCTTTTTTGTTTCAAAAAGATTTTCACATTTTTGTTTTTTGATAGAAAAAGGGAAAATTCATTCCTATGGGTAATGCCCGGGGAATGAGCACCTTCACACCGTCCAGCCCATGCTTGAACGCACTTGCTGATGCTCTCGTGACTAGATCTGCGGGAAGTGAGTTCCACGCGTTCACCAGCCTGGCTGCCTGTTTAACAATTTGCACACTATGACGTCGTGTGCCAACCAGGTGAGAGAACCGAAATAAGTTATCAAATATTAAACAGCTTAATCCTTTGACAATTTTATAGGTTTCTATAGGATATTTCCTGCGCTACCTCTTCCAAAGCCCAACTGCTAAGAGACGATTTTCATAGTTCATCGATGTCAACCACTCGATCATTTAAGTGGTTAGGTAGATCACATTTACAAGTGATATCCCTTAAAGAACGAAAATGCTAAAGTTTCAGTTTTTATGTACGATTATTCTTCAGCTGACCTCTCACCGTGCCTTTACAATTTCAAACATCGGTTATAAAGAGGGGCTTCCTAAATACTGTGAAAAAAACTCGGCTTGTTCCCGCTCGAGTATTGCTGAATCATATATGATTTGTTGATGCCAAATGGGATCTTGCTGAGAGAATGAGGTAATGAGTTGTCGAATTATTTCGCGCACAAGACGAATGACAAAGCACGAGGTCACGATATGGATCTTCAGTAGTGGAGAACTCAATTGCTTGCTGCGAAGTGCACCTTATCCACAAGGATTGTGAACACATGAAATGCCCTTTCGTGAACAGTTTTTGCAGAAACCACGGAAGAGAATTTCAAACATGAACTGGACAAATACTTGGCGGCTGTTTAGGAAAGCCAACAAACAGTTCAATGAAACCCGTTCATCTGAATGGTGATCATGTCAATAGATGGACTATGTCAGTGAGCAGAATGTGATACGGCTTACACGTGCAACTTCTGCTGTATATACAAAAGAAGAAGAAGCAGTAAAATCCGGATATTCTCTTGGAGTCGCGGAGGACTTCAAACTGACGAAATTTAAAAAAAATGTTTCGGCAGTTGTTGGTACTTCTGTGCTGCTTTCCACCAAAAGAAATTCAGGACGCTCGATTGACTCGTTAGCCACTTAATGTCATGCGCAAACTGAGATGATCTGTATTGAAC
>JACCGJ010000274.1:0-21008 GCA_013407085.1 Atriophallophorus winterbourni | reverse complement strand
ACTATCACCCTTGGTCTTACAAGGCTTTTGTGCCAAAAACTGCTCTAACCGATTGCACTCAAATTTCTTTGCATTATGAATACACGATCGGTCCCAAACAAATACTAATCGACAGTAAGATTAGGTTTTTTTCTTTTGGCTTGTAGTCCAGCGTTTGTGTAGTCACTAAGAGGTTGTTTGTGCGAACACAACCGATTTACACACTCGTTCAATCATATGTAGACGAAAATAAACAAAAACCAGAGCATCTGAGAAAATCGTATGCAACAATTGCATTATCCTCGATCATCACAGATTAAGGGATGTATGTATGTATTAAAGCACAAGCCTGGTCCAGGCAAAGTGCCGCACTGTCAGAGGGCTAAGATACTGTCAGGTTGCCCAGGCCTAGACAGATATGAAAAAGAAAATAGAATAGGGATTAAAAATAGATCAAGGGATTGTATATGCACACATCTTATCAATTATTCTCCCAAGTAAATTACTGATACGCAGCCTAAAGCACGTAGAGGGTAAATTATAAGGATGAACGTAACGTTTTAACGTTGTTTTATGTACATCGGAATGAGTAGTGATACATGCAAGTACTCGAGGCATTGTCTTCTGCTAAATTTATTTGTAACAGATCGTCAATCTATTTGAATATGTTTGGGATCGATCGTGAATTCATAATGCAAAGAAATTTGAGTGCAATCGGTTAGAGCAGTTTTGGGGTAACGTTTCACTTCTGACACAGAAGCTTCGTCAGACCAAGGGTGATAGTCAGGACAGGGATCATGATTAAGTAGTAGTCAACCCCCCACCACTGATTTGACCTTACCGCTAAACAGCCTATAGTACGCCTACGGTGTGCCACATCTCTTAGACGTGACCAGGAGTCGATTTACCTACTAGACTGTACACATCTATTTGTTGTTCTGCAGTCTAAATTCGTTTAGTAACATGAAAGTGAATGTTTAACAGTAACGAACCACTCTGTTGTCCCAAATTGGAATGTGGAAATAATGTCAGATAATTTTTATTAATTTGTAATAACCCATAACCAAAAGGAACAAGCCGTTGCAACCAAATCGTATCTGAAAGGGAACAGAGATACTTTAATAACTACTTGTTTACTTTTAATTTTGCGCCACGTTGTTTTGTACAGTCGCACTGAGCAAATGTACAGCATGATCAGTTTTCGTGATTAACGAATAACCGGTGTCCGATTTTACGCTAACGCCGAGGTCAATTGTGACGGCTGAATCGCCGGTCCGTCTAGCTTACGCAGTGGCACGCATGAACTTGACCTTAATACCACGTGACAGTCAGCTGATGATTAACTGTGCCAATTAGCGGCGGGTTCGCGAGGATGCGATGGCAGCGTCCACGCATTTAACTGAATGACCCACGTGTTTGGTCATCCATTAAGACGTGAACCCGCGATATACATATAACCTCAATGCTTCACAGGCATAAGTTTGACTGTCCTAGCGAATTGCTGTGGTAGACCGGCACCCTTCAAGTAAATGAAGTTGCACTTAATCGTTCCATGTGAATCGATTAATTGAATCGAGGTAACAATTCGTCCCAGTAATGTGTCATCAACTGTCTATACGTTGGACGTTTTATACTTAACCCTTAACGGTCGAGTGGGTCAAATTCGGTACACAAAATTTAAAGGTATATGATAGGTTAAATTAAACAGATCACTTTCGTTTGCCGGGGGTATCGGAATCGGCACACGTTCTGCTCTCGTTTGAGACGGCTGAGCCATGCGGCGCGCCAGTTGTCAACAAACTTCGGAAGTGAGGTGACGCTTGTGAAATTTCGCTCCGTGCTTCATTTATCTGCGTGCAATGGCTAAGAAACCTTGTAAGTATATACATTGATAATTTTTTGCTTCATTTATAGACATCATCTGAACACATTCAACGTATACACGAATGATGAAATATTTTTCTATGCGAAATATGACTGTCGGCATATGTCTCAAATATGTGACATCCGGCATGTGAACCTATACAAGAGCGTGTCCCAAAAAATGATACAACCGGCACTTATGTTCCCAAATCTCATTCAAATGTTAAAAAATTCAAAAAATGAAGATTTTAATGTATTGATTCTTTTTCAGGTCTTACTCCAAGATTATTTTATGGCCACGAAAAACCTCGAAAATCGACTGAATATTCAACCATTACTACCCTCGACAGTGAGCCTGAGCTTTCAGACAATGATAATGATGTTGGTGACCCTGACTTGGAAATATTTTGTTGCGCAGTTAAACTGCCACGATTATCTGGCTTACCAAAAAACATGAATGATGACAAGCGCCTAATGAAAAAGGCAGGGGCTCCTTTGAGGAGAAAGAACTGGTGAAGGGACATTCAAGTGTCACCCTGGTTCGCTAGTACGACAACAAAGTAGTCAATTTGGTGTCTACATTTGCCAGGGCAAACCCTCTATCAACTGTCCGTAGATTTGATAAAACTACAAAGAGGTCCATTGAAGTACCTTGCCCTGATATTGTGAAACGATACAATAAGTCAATGGGTGGTGTATATATATATATATTTTACACAATCATTTAAAAATGACAAAGTGCCACCCGTTTTGGGTGTGGGCGTGATACTACCCGGTTGCCCAGGCCGAAGTAGAGGAGTTGATCTTGAGGACTCCCACCTCAAGCCTTTGGCCCGAAAGCCTAACCCGCAAGGCAGCGGAGCTAGATTAAGGATCGCACCTATCGGGGCCGGATACTGTAGGTACAGTTCACAAGCCATTCGCGAGGTAGAGACCAAGCAGGGACTCCCGACATCATCCCAACCAGTCGAGGCGGTGATCCTTGCGGATTCATACGCCTCTTCTGGTATACAATGTCCGCGAGGGACAAGGAGACTGTGTTTGTCTGGCTTCTCACCATTGACCAACCTGGTATGAGTAACTCTGAAGATGCCACGAAGACATCACCCAGTATAGCTCAATGGATCCTCGAGGCACGCAAGCCGCTGCACCACGTCAAGGGCAGTTCGGCGCAACAGCAAAGAAATGCGAAAGGTGAAGAGGGCGAACAGAGGCTCGAAGACTCACCTCCCTAACCTGGAAAAGGCGCTCATTAAATGGATTCAAGATACTCGTCGAGACTGTCTGGGGGTCAGCACCACTACCGTTCGTTTACAGGCACTAAGATTAGCGAAAGAGCATAGCATTGCAGATTTTGAGGCGTCGATGAACTGGTGCAGGAGATTTTTTGTAAGAAATAACCTATCAATAAGACGAAGAACTAAATTTTTGATATTATGATAAATGCATAATTTTTATAATAAAAGTATCCATGGATAAGACGCACCTGGGTTTTTAGGGCAACTTATGAAGAAAAAAAGTGCGTCCTATACGCGGGGATTTACGGTATATTAAAAGTGAGTGGATTAAAAATACATGAAACCGAACTAACTTTGTGTGGAAAATGAGGTAGGTCATGTGGTACTGTCATCAGATCGGAACTGGAATCGGTCGAAACGAGACTGAAATAGAAAAATAAACAAACCAAGTAAGCTACGCGATCGAAAACCTGAAATATGAGACTGGGTTTCCTACGTTGAGCACTAGCAGCTACCTCGAAATCGGTGGACGAACAATTATCATTGTCTTGTACGAATGCGCAAACGTTGCTGTGCTGTGTAACTAAATCCGTGGTAAATTGGTTTGCCACCGAAAGTGAGTTACATGCGGAAACACGCTGGAGACTCACTACCATTTGTATTTCTATTCTCATATGTGTCTAGGCCATCATCATCATCATCATCATGAAGCACAAGTCTGGAGCCAGACAAAGTGCCAAGCAATATGAAGCAGGAAAAGCAGATAAGCAAGCGCGTGGAAAAGGGAAAGCAGGCAAGCGGAATACGCAAAAGCAAATGCACAAAAAGCAGCTTGTTTTTGTAGTTTCACTGCATGCGATTTTTCGGGTTTTTTGTTTTGTTTTTTGTTTTTTTTATGTAAAATAATACCGAATAAAAAATTATGACACACATAATAAAATACACTGGCGCCACTGACTTCGGTTTGTAGCCATATCGCGTAAGGTTTCCAGCCAACTATTAGGTGGAGCTTTTGGACCCCACCCAGGCAAACGAATACGCCCAACTGAGCCTAGCGCTACGGTGAGTTTCTTCATCCCAACGCGCCACGTCATGGACTGGCCACCCGATCTTTTCTCCCAGCTTCTGTCAGGCTCTGCGAATAAGGCGCGGTACGGTAAACGGTGAGTAGGCATTCTTAATACATGTCCCAACCATCGCAAGCGAGCAAGCATCAGCATTTCTCTCAGTCCGTGGCCACCTGGTCCTAACACCCGCTTGCAGACATCTATATTTGTAACACGATGCTGCCACCGAATGCGAGCAATTCTACGCAGGCAACGGGTATCAAAAACAGAAAGCCGACGGACATCTTCCGCTCGGATAGACCAGGTTTCGCAGCCATAAAGGAGTGTAGCACGCACCACTGCGTTGTACACTCGGCCTTTAGTATGGAGTGAAACATCGCGTCGACGCCACAGGTGGCGAAGGTTAGCAAACGCTGCACCCGCTTTGCGAACACGATGTGAGATCTCGTCCTCGACACAACCGCCAGCGGAGATACAACTGCCAAGGTAAACAAAGCTGTCGACCAATTCAAGATTGACATCGCACACAGTTAGGTTTGGAAGAGAGCCGCTCCAATCCTGGGTAAGTGTTTTACACTTGTTAGGCGCAAAGCACATGCCATACCTTGAAGCTTCAAGTGCCAGGCGGTCCAGGGCTTGTTGCATTATATGAGGGTCGTCTCCCAGAAGTGCGATGTCATCGGCATACTCTAGATCGGTCGCTCGCTCACCCGGCAGAAGTTCAACACCTGTGCCCACCAGGCCTAAAGGGACATCGTCGATCGCGAAGTTAAAAAGGAACGGCGAGATAGGGCAGCCCTGCCGCACCCCGCTGGAGATAGGCCTGGTCAACCTGAGGGTATATTGGCCACGCGTGTAGTCTATGACTGGGCGGCAGTTGCCTGGATCGTGCTTGTGATATCCGTCATAATCATTTACAGCAAATATGACATTATAGTGAAACGAGAAATTGTTTGTCGAGTATAATTGCGATGGAATTATGTTCACAAATGAGAAAAATGGTCTAGTAATCTACACGCACACAGAAACAAGCCTGAGGTCACCGTGCAGTGCGAACGATAATCAGCTATTGTGAATGAATGGGGCGGCATTAGCAAAACAGCTTCGTTGACCCGTAACGAGCTCACCACAAAACACTCGCTTGAGAAGCGCGCAGGTTAACACATACACTTCATGAGCTTATGATGTACATGCATGTTCGACATCGACCGATGGAAGCAAACAACAACGACAAATTGTATGACAGTTGAGCATCAGGTAATTGGTGCTGATATAATGTTGTTCCTGAGAATAATAATAATAATAATGGTTTGAAAGCTCAAGCCTGATCCAGGCAAAGTGCCCCACAGTCACAGACTGCATGTGGGCTAAGATACTGTCAGGTTGCCCAGGCCTATGATATGGTATGAAAGCACAAGCCTGATCCAAGCAAAGTGCCGCACAGTCAGAGACTGCACATGGGCTAAGATACTGTCAGCTTGCCCAGGCCAAGACAGATATGAGGAAGAGAAAAGAACAGGAAATGGTAGTGAGACTCCAGCTTGTTTCAGCATACAGCTCACTACCTCTGGTCAATCAATTTAGTACGGTTAGCCGCACAGCACAAATTACTGCAATGATAATAATAACTAACGAGTCTGTCAGTCAGCGAATGTAGGGAATATCGTGCAAGACAGAAGCAGTAATTGTACAATTTTTACTTTTGTTGCCATGTTGGAGATTGTATATAAGGTAGGATGCTACTTATTAAACAGTCACTACATAGGAAAACGAAGTACGAATTCTCGCTAAACAATCAACAGGTTTTTAAAAATAGACAAAATCGTCATTTTAACGTACCTTGAAAGATCGACACCGGTAATTTCGGATAGGCGCTCGGCAGTAACAAGACTTGGTTCCCGTTCAATAGGGCGTTCGGCCACTCGTCGAATACTTTCTCGGAAGCCATACGGAGGGTCTGTGATGATCGCATCGAACAGACCAACATCCCCATCGGGAACTCGCAACAGTCTATACAGTGTGGCCGTGTCTGCGACCATCACATCTAGATAACGCGATTGTAGCCCATATTGAACATAATTCTTGAAAAGGCGTTCGTCATCGCCCCGCTTGCCCTGTTACAACGAAGGATGAACAATAAGTATATACGGATAACGCTGCCACCGATGCCGATGCAAATAGGATGAAGTCTTACTTGGCCGGCCTTTGGGGACATTCCTATACCATGAAGTAGAGCGTAATCGATATCCGAACCGCCACCCAGTGCTCCCCAAATAGAGGCAGCCAATAGCAGGCTGCCGGCACCAACGAAAGGATCCCAAACGATACTTCCATGCTTGCAGAGGCCTGCGTTCGCCATTATCCCTGCCAATCGAACGTCCATACTCGTGTTGCCCAGATAAACACGATCTTTTAATTTATACGAATTCATCAAGGTTTTTCTGCCACTTGTGGTGAGTAATCGACCGTATAGCACGCGGCGAAGCTCCTCGTTGTGCTCAGATGTCCCTTTCACCCAATTCCGCGGTTTATAATCCAACAGAATGTTTAATTGATGATCCGGGTCTCTGAGATTAACGCTAGCGGTGATTTCCCGGTGGGCAGCTATAACTTTGTTAATTAGCTTTAATTTATCTTCTTGTGACATTTTTTTATTGGCAGAACTGATTATCACTTTGTACGACTGAGACGCACTCAAATATCGTTCGGTCAGTTCCTTTGGGAGTAAAGAAATCTATAAAACGCATAACCGAGTCCACCGCGAAAGCTTACTTCGGTCAATAGTTCTTCCATGCTTGGCGCAGAACACCATAGACTATAGACGCTTTTAATGAGCAAACTCCTCTGGCTCAACTGGATGGCAGCTTCATCATTCTCAAGCTCAACACAGACGTAAGGTTGTGACCAGTGTTGTTGTCTCGACTGTCCAAGTGAAGATTCTGCATTGTAACCGAAAAGTTCACATAACGAATGAAATTCCACTTGACGGAAATTCACGAATTCGGATGCAGCAAAAGAAAGGATATACTTCATGATGCAACGAAGTTACATTGTGTTTCAACACTAAAGAAAAAAGGTCATTTAAATATATATGAAAATGTAGGTTGACATTTTTCTGAACAAAGAAAATTATATCAAAAATTCTACATTGGCATGCATTTCCATCACACACAAGATCGTGTTAACTGATATTATAACACCTTTGCCATGTTCTTCTTATGCTCACATTATAAATATTACGCGATTCATCTAACTCGCTCATTTGTTTTACATATTTGTGTGATATACAGTGGAATCCGGGTACAATGAATCTCTGGGGGGAGTGAAATGTTCGTTGAAAGCGGAATTCGTTGCAAGTAAAACGCATTGTCAGACGTGATTTTGCCGCCGTTGTTTCTATACACGTGTAAACAATAAAGAAGTGAAGAATGTCTTAACTTTGTGTGTTTCTGCATGCGTGTATTCCATTTGATAAATAGATGATGCCACAGCACACAGATCACAACATTAAATCCATGTTCATGTTAATAATAGTAAAGTTATTCTAATACGAAGTAGTAAAAACATCTTGCACACACACTGACAGTCCAATCTCACGTTTCATGACGTAGCTGGCGATGCTCTTTTGTTTAAGTTTTGACTTCACCACCGCCTCGATCTCACTTTTAACGTCTTTCCCTTCTATCCTAAAAAATCTCCTGCAAAGATCAAGATGTATATGGTATGAAAGCACAAGCCCGATCCAGACAAAATGCCGCACAGTCAGAGACAGCACGTGGGCTAGAATACTGTCAGGTTGTCCAGGCTTAGACAGATATGAGGAAGAAAAAAGAACAGGAAATGGTAGTGAGAATCCAGCCTGTTTCATCATGCAGCTCACTACCTCGGGCGTCTTTCACAGACGGAGCTACGACTTCTGTGTCAGTCTTCGTCCGGCAATGGCACTGCGGCTGTTCCATCAGTTGTATCAGACTGCGACTGCATCAAATCTCGCAAATTGCCATAGGTCTGTGATTACCAGTCACAGAGAATTCACGTGATTTTCTTGTGCGTGCGTGCGAGTATGTATGTATGAAAGCACAAGCCTGATCCAGGCAAAGTGCCGCACAGCAATGGACTGCACGTGGGCTAAGCTACTGTCAGGTTGCCCAGGCCTAGACAGTTAACGAGTCAGTTAACACATTGTAGGCTAGGCTGCCTGTGTCTCGCCAAGCTGTATGCCAGTTCTATTCTTAGCGCACTGCAGGCCACTCTTGACGGAGCGTTGTGTGTTAAAGGCAAGACAAAGCGAGTTCGTTGTATGTATGAACTTTATTAAACAAACATAGCTGTCGGGAACGTGTACAGTGTTCGTAAAAGGCGAGATTCGTAACGAACAGATTCGTTGTACAAATGTTTTAAATAGGCTTACAAAGAAGGAATTTATTTGGGAAATCATGGTGTTCGTTCAACCCAAGAATTCGTTGTAAACGAGTTCGTTGTAGGTGGGTTCCACTGTAATTGTTTTGTTGATTAAAGATTTTGTCTTGAGACAATTTAATCAACTAGATTGTTGCCCCGAATGATTCAACACTCATCCGAATTCTGCTGGTATTATTGGATCTTGGGAACAGTTATTTTTGGCTTGACAAATTTTCTGGATATTACTCAATCTCCGAACCCCAACAAATTAAAACTCTTATTAATTTTCTATATTCCTCGTTTTATATATAACCCCACACTTTACGGAACTTTGGCAAACGACGCCGAACCTGCTAAACTCCGACCATTTGTATTGACTATTCTGTCTTGGCCTGGGCAACCTGACAGTATCTTAGCCCACGTGCAGTCTCTGACTATACGGCACTTTGCCTGGATCAGGCTTGTGCTTTCATACATACATACATACATTCTATGGTTATCTTTTAAGCTCATAGCTTTTTGTACCATAATATATTATTGACTATTGAAACTCATTTCTGGATTCAAGTATGCCATATCTGCTTTACAGTGATTGTATGTTCAAATTAAGAGTGAAATATTATGGTGTAATTTACTTGCTACTTGCAAACAATCTCACGCCGAAAACCTGGACTAGTAAATGTAGAAGCTACGGAAAAGGACATTGCCACGCCTGAAGGTTTTCAGCGCCTAGCTACTCGTATGATTAAAGAGCAATCTGGGAAGTCGTATGAACAACAACTGTTGAGTCTAGATCTCTTTTCGCTAAAAAGAAGGCGACTACGTGGGGATCTGATCGAGACCTTTAAAATCGTTATAGGCTTTAGTTCTATTGATCCGGCTGATATGTATGCTCTCGCGCCAGTAGTAGGTACTCGAGGCCATTCACTGAAACTGACAAAGCAACATGTCAGGTCTAATGCACGTAAGCACTTCTTTAGCGAAAGGGTAGTGAATAACTGGAACTGTCTGCCCGAAGAGGTAGTTTGTTCTACTTCAGTAACGTGCTTCAAATATAGACTAGACTCGATCTGGCGCTCTGTTTCCCAATTTTTATCCCTAATTTTATAGTTGTTCCTCAATTTGTAGTTGGAACGCACCAATGTCTCTCCTCACCTATTGGGCGAGGAAGTTTTTCTGTTGCATTCCAGCCAAAGTCATACCAGAAGAATATTGAACCTACTATTCGAAGTGGTGGACGCTCTTTTGGCTTACCACCGGAAGTATTCTGGACGCCTCTCTTTGGCGACTTCTGCCAACATTTCGTCCTGCTGTTCGAACTGAACTGACTTTGTAATGATCTTTCCTGTTTCTATTTGAAACCACTACTCTGCCACCCCTCCACCTTTGACAGAGAAGAAGTTATTCTGTTGCATTCCAGATTAACTCTAATACAAGTAAAATTCGTGAAGATATTGCTTGAAGTGTTGGGCGCTCATCGGAGACACAGCAACAAATCGCCAAATGAACTGAATAATTGTGAGCAAAAGCTGCGATTATCTATCATGATAAACAATGGTTTCGACGTATTCAAATGCTGCATTAATAATATTATCAATGAATATCAAACAACACCTCAATTCAATGTAAAATGTTTCTTTTGTTTATATGAGTTAGTATAATTATTGGTTGCTGCATTGATTTCAAAATGTTTACATACCTAAGTATCGATAATTAGAAATCGCAATTTGCATCATATTATTGATCCGCAATTCTGCGTTCAATAGTTTGATATTTATCGCGTTTTAAAAATTGTGTAGCATAAGGAAATCGCAGTGTGACGCAAAAGTTTGAAAAACCTAAACTAATATTTAGATCTTTGCTTTATGATGCACGCCATTCAAAGTGTCACGTGATTAAGACGTCAAATATTATGAATGACCTCAGTGACATTAGAAAAACCGGTTTTTCTACTTTAAGCTCTTAGCTAGGCACCCGCTATTATTCATTGGATATTGAAAAGCAGCGATATCGGCTAGGCTCCAGGACACACGTTTTAATCTTTATGGTAGTAAATATCTGGAACATGCTGTCAGAAAAACATACATACACATCCGTTGCAAATTTCGAGCACGGTCTGGACCGGAACCAGAATATTCTAATTTCTGAACAATCCTCTTGTTTTCTACCGTTTTTTTTAAACATGAAAGTAAATGCTAAAAAAATAAGAACGTTTTTCAGAATGCTCAGAGTTTTTAAGTATTTATACTTGATTTTTTCCAACTCACATATCATCGTGATAGTAAATAGAAATGGCGTTTAATTTTGCAGCATAGGGTACAAAATGTGCTCCCAAGAGACATTACGGAAAATACTATTGGCCTAAAGCATTCACCAAGACTTGTCCTCGTTGTTTGCATCTGCATATTCCTGAGATTCGTTTGACAACTATGCGAGTAAAATTATACAAATAGTCAAAGTATGTGAAAATCGGGGCGTACGAAAATGCTTACTAAGGACTTTTCAGCAGACTAAGTGGAATAATTAAAATTTCTGAGTTTTGTAAATTATCACCATTTTCTGATCGTTTACTTTGACATTTTAAAATAGGCATATGTTCATGTGTCAAACAAATATATATCAAGCGCTTAGCTACTGCGAAACATTCAGCGATGTCTATGCGAATAATACACATTATGAAAAATTACCACTTCTATAATATATGGTAGAAGATTTTTACTTTAATAGAATTGCCATAAAGATGCCCTTCTATAGATGGTTACAGTTATAATCATTTCATAATTGGCTTCGTATCTTCTTTCAGAATTATCCTATCTCCAAATTCACATGGATTAGCGCCACTAAAATTTGTTAACTCATTATTACCATGCATAAATGTCACGGCACCTTTACTTAACCTAAATGCATTTAATGAAAAAATAAATGCAAGAATTTTGTTTCATCTTATTTCTGGAGATATTGTGAAGTCACATAAAATATTCAAGGCTTATTTTTCAGATTCATGCTTTCCTCAACGCATTTGTGAATTATCTAAGCAGAACGCACGAAAATGACTGCGAAGAAAAACATAGCCTACTTAACGGAAGAGACGCTAGTGGAGTACAGGAGCATTTTTGAAACATTCATCGCACCGAATTCCGGGAAGGTGAACATATTGGATATACCACAACTGATGAGGAAACTTGGTCTGATGCCATCAAACCTTGAAATTGATGTATGTTTCTAATCACAGTTTCGATAGTGATAAATTTGTTATAGAAACAACCTAATGACTACGGATATGTATGTATGGAAGTGCAAGCTTGATCCAGGCAAATTGCCCCACAGTTATTGACTGTACGTAGGCTAAGATACTGCCAGGTTGTCCAAGCATATACAAAGATGAAAAAGAAACTAGAGATGGTAGTGAGACTCCAGCGTGTTTCAGCATGCAGCTCACTACCGACCGCAAATTAATTTAGCACGATGTTAGTCGCAAAGCACGGTATAGTGCTGCACGATTGCACATCCATGATTAACGATTTTCTGGAATAGAAAGCCAAGCTCTGCCTGATTTAGTCTTGTTACAAGACCGTATTTTTCATATATTCAAGTTACTAAAGAGCGAACAATATGTGCTGTTAGAAACAAGTAAGTATAAACCAAAAACTTCACATAGCGATTAGAAAGACGAAGCTACGGGTGAAAAGCTCTTACTATCTTTGACGGAATGTAGCAAAAGCCATAGCTCGTCTGAATTCATTGTACGGTTATGTTAATTTGACAACAGCGGTAGAAGAACGAACGAAATGGAGGAAAAAGTTGAAAAAATCGATTTTGACAAAACTTTAATCGTACAAAAATATGAGGTTTGGATAAAAGAGTGCCGTTTCACAAAAATGGTTGAGATAGCGTGGGTGAAAATACCACTAAAACGAAAAATATGAAGGCCGGGTAGCAGTTCGTCACGCGCTCAACCTTTGAAACGAAGTGTGAAGTAATTCATGCTAATGCTACGAGTGCGCACCTCTTGCGAGTACTATATCATGACACTTGATGAAGATACAGCAAACACAAGCGACAACGGGATTACCGGTCAACCAGCAATTACATACCTTCGTGTAGTGGGAAAATTTCAATCAAACAATGACCACGTGCATCTGAAAATGCACATAGCATTAAATATGCAATATATTCTCAAAAACACAATTACATGAATCGTTTCGGCGTTATTAAAATCTTCATCACAAATGTGGGTTTCTTAGCCATTCGACCCCTGATTTGGTAGAAACTACTTTCAGATGATTATTGGAAGATTAAAGCCACACACCAAACGCATAGAAGCAGCTAAAATGATAAAAAAACATTTCGTTGAAATCATATACTTATATCCTCAAAACCTTCACCCTATGAACGTCTTAAAAATTTCAGGAATTAGTTGCCGAAGTGGACAAGGAGAAAACCATAATTCTGGAGGGTATTTCATTCGAACAATTCTGCGCGTTGGCAGCCAGGAAGTATAATGACATTTATACCGAAGCGGATATTATCGAGGCATTTCGCACATTCGATCTGGAAAACAATGGCTACATTTCAGAAACTGAGTTGAGGAAGGCACTGTGCGGAATGGGCGAGAAGTTGGGGGACGACGAAATGGAGGCGTTGTTACAGACCGCACAAAAAGACGAAAATGGAAACGTTTATTACGAGGCTTTCGTCAAGAGAATGTATGCCGATATGTAGACACGTTCGATTAAAGATTAGAATATTTTGAGACGATCAGATACGACTATATTAATCAATTACATATTATATTGAATATACCAGTACTTTTCTAGCTCTCACGGTTAGATGGTGGATTCGAGACCACCGCTGATTGTCATAACGCTACGATTTTTTTGCCTGCAACTGCTAACCGGTAGTATGCATATATGTGAAAAGCGCACGTTCATGTCAGTAAATTGACTGACTAAGTTACGGCCGACAAATAATGAAATCAGGTAAAGCATCATCACACCAATACACACCATTCTTGTTTTGTTTAATATTCTCGACAGAAATTTATCTGCATAGCTTATTATCTTCTAATTCTATTAGGTACTATTCACGAAACATGTAAACTTACACAGCAAAATAAATGATCTTTTCTAAGAAATAATACATTCGCTAAAGCAAAGAAACATTTATATACATGCACCACCATGATACTTCTACTTGCATCAATTTGTTTTCGGCACCTTAACTTACACTTGAATAATGCATTCGTGAACAGCGAACAGGATTCCTTGCCTGTATAGGAGTTGGCAATGTTCAAACTATGATTTTACTAAAGCTCATTTGCATGCATTTCCATCACACCATACTAGTATGCGCTCATGTGATTGAACAGGTTGGTCGTAACAACCTTATCCTACAGTGGTATACGAGCGCAATTTGTTTATGATTTTACTGTTTTTGACTTCAAGGGATCCAACAAATCGGTCGATGGTAACTCATTATTCAATGTTACACTGAACGAAAGACTCTCATCAAAGTACGCTCAAATATTTAAAGCATTGAATTTCAACCATTCTGGACGACTTATCATACATGAGGGCTCATTTGTCAGCAGCCTTAGGGCAAGTAACGCTTGGCGAGTGTGCCTAATACTTCAAGGAACCTGAGAATATCTCCATTTACGTGCAGTCCACGGCTGGCAGCACATTAACTGGATGCAGCCTTTTGTGATTCCATTGAAATTTCGTAAGTGACACGATACATGAGGCACACCTGACGACATCCGGTATTTAGACGATGCTTTTAAATTTAAAATATACAGAAGGCGTATTTTTGGAATTCACGCACATGCAGTCTTTAACGGCTGAGGGGTCTGTAATCGGGGAGGTCCATATCTCTAGTTATGGTCCTCATTATGTCTCATTCTAGAATATGGTTCTGGTAAGTGTTCAGCGCTATTGTTACAGTAGACATCTTCATATACCGTTGGTTAATCGTGCGTTGACCAGTAAAGCAACGTACAAGGCTACAGGTTGTCCCAGCCAGGAGTGGTAGCAGGAATGAGCCTCCAATTATTTATAAAATGCCCCCATGTGACGTGTGCCTCAAATAGCCTCTGACAACCAAGTCCGGCTCTTACTGACAGGAGAATGGGCGAAGGCGGGTGACTGGCAACTTTAAACCAGTTTGTTCTGGTTAGATGGAGCTCTTCAGCTAGCGGCAATCTATCTAAGAGAAGGAAAATCCTAATTCCAAATCCCGCTGGCTTGCGGGTTACCTGATTACAGAAAGGGTTCCGGAGAAAAGCTAAGGAAATATCCGAATATAAGTCCCGCAAGCGGATAACTGGCACACACCACCCTGTCAACTTCCTGTTACCTTGTAGTTTGCACTTGGGTGTGCAAAGGCTAGATATATGTACTCCAACAAGCCCCAAGTGTTGCTGGGGACATCAATGGTATACTATCTCGAGACGCGACATGCTATTGGCTCTCCCAGCGGCTAGGGTGAAAAGTAAGAAAGCTGGGGCCATGAACATACCAAGGTATTTTTATATAGGATTTTGGAATGTAAGGACACTACTAGAGATGGGTAGTCAAGCCATAAACACGCGCTCTTTACTAGAGTACCGGTAGATGTTGCTTGTCTCTGAGGTTCGCCTTCCTTGGCACGGATCCAAACCGATTAAAGTCCCAGGGGTTGATTGTACATATTGGCTCCACTACAGTGGGAAACAAGATGGTTCTCGCCAGCACGGAGTAGCGATAGCTCTTAGTAATCATTTTAAGCAATCACTCATGTCATGGACATCTGTCTTCCATAGAATTGCATTGGTCCGGCTGAGAGGGCATCCTTTCCATGTTAATATCGTCTCGGTATATGCCGCAACGTTATCTGCCGGCCAAAACGCTAAATACGATCCGCCCTGTACTGCTTTATTGAAGCGAGACGTGGCGGCTGATGAAACAGGATGTACGATCTTTAGAAGTGTTCGACCATTGGTGCCTTAGGATAATCTCGGGCGTTCTATATACTGACCGGGTAGCCAACGCTGCCGTTCGGGTGCAATGCAACGTTACTCTAAATAGGGTAAGGTTCAACACGCACGATGGTCGGCACTGAAGGGTGAAACATCGGTCGTAATAGCCTGTCCCTTTTTTGAATTAATGCGAAGAAGTACACTGAACTTGACTTCCTTCATTATAACAGGATGCTTTCGAAAAACAAAAACCATTTAATTACCAATAAGCACATCGATCCCAAAGAAGAAAACACAGAATATAATTAAGAAAATAATATCGACAACAAATATACACAAGAGAAAATATGAAAATGCTGTACAACACATGACAAAATTCACATTACTTTTTCGAATAAAAAGAAAAATAATCTTCCAAAATTTCCGTCACATTTTGTTTAGATGAGGTGAATGGTAACTCCTTGTCCCACAAATGTTTAATTCTTTCACGCTCACATTGTAGAAAAAAGTTCTGTCTTCTTAAAAACCGCGGCAAAGAAAGAACCATATACTCAATCTGCTCTGTCAACTCGGTGAAGGTTGATGGAGTCAATTTATCCAGACTACCTGATTCCGGGTCACCGAGATAGGGTTGTAAAATATCCAAATATGGAGATAAGATACGATCATTTTTTATCCATTCTAAATCGGGTATTGGTATGGATTCCGTCGAAAGTGCATTTTGGCGTGCTGATGTCAACAGTTTATTCCATGATGAAATCTCCTTAACATATGCATCCGCAAGTTCATCAGCATCTAGTGAGGAGTATGGGGTGGAAATGACACACGTTTCGTGTGGAATCGATGGGGATTGGGATTTTAATTGCTGCACCCGTTGAGTAAGCGCAGGAGAACGTGCACCAGGAGTGAGAGGACTCGCGACTGGAACCAAACTTCGACGAGTGGATTTTCTTTTGGGAATGTAAACATAATCATCATCGTTCGGGTCTTCTACAGCATCTTCAACTAAATTGATGTTGAAATCAGCTGACATTGTGGCGTGGATAATTCTGTCCAAATTGAAGAGAAGGCGAAAACACGACAATCTAGAAGTGAAAAAAACATGACAGTAATTGATAACATATGTTTAAAAATCTGCTGATTATTAATGAATAAAACCTACTCAATTTTTGCTAAACATGTATAAAAATTGGTCATGTTTTTAAAGATAACAGTGATGGTAGTTGCAGGTATAAAGTCCCTGCAGTTAGGTTGCACGCGGGGTTAGGAACTAAATAGAGATATGAAATAAAAATGTTAATGAGACTCTGTATACAGCTAAGTACCGGTTCGATACATCGCTAGTGAACGATGCTCAAATTAGCGTCAATCACCTTTATATCTATTTACACCTCAAACGAAAGCTGGCCAATACACCGAGTTCAGTTACGTAGGTCAATCAGTCGTACACCTGTCTATCATATATAGTATTGTGCTAAATTGATTGGCCAACGGTAGTGAGCTGCATGCTGAAACACGCTGGAGTCTCACTACCATTTCTATTTTCTTTCTATTTCTTTTGTCATATCTGTCTAGGCCTGGGAAACCTGGTAGTATCTCAGCCCACGTGCAGTCTCTGACTGTGCGGCACTTTGCCTGGAACAGGCTTGTGATTTCATACAATCATTGCTTGTTTTCAGCACTTCGATTTTCTGAGTTTTGCATGCCTGCTTCATTATCAAACAACAGTAGGTTTTAGACCCATACAAACATTCCACATATCAGTTTCGCTCATTGAAATCCTTTTAGGACAAGAAGCCTGAAATGCTGTGAGCCGATAAACTAACATTACGATCTACCTACTTTGCGGGTTTTCAGTGTTGAACTGTAGGTCTTATCGTTGGAATGAAACAGGCACTGATAACGGTAGCGTGAAGACTCGACTTCGGTCGCTAAACTGCTACTGGAAAACACCTAGAGGGCGCTTAAAATCGACAGCCTTAGGAAACCCTGACTAAGGGTAGAAAGTCATAGCTGATAATGGCCAGCATATCTGTCTAGGCTTGGGCAACCTGACAGTATATTCGCCCACGTGTAGTCTCTGACTGTGTGGCACTTTGCCTGGATCAGGCTTGTGCTCTCATACCATACCACGTGCAGTCTCAGACTGTGCGGCACTTTGCCTGGATCAGGATTGTGCTTTCATAGCATGGACGGAAACTGCGCCTAAATTGAAAACTGCAACGCACATAACAGATTTTGAAGAAGTGTTTCGTTTAAATTGTACCATCACCGTTCTGTGATTATTGCTTCAGTGTAGAGCTGCGGCAACACAATTAATTGCGATGCCTTATCAAAGTATGTGTTTCAAATGTTTCAAGACAAACGGAGAACGGTCTATCGACATAATAGAATAGGATTCCAGTTGAAATTATTAAATCATGTACGGAAGCATTAATATCTTCACTGCACCAACTGATTTGTTGTATCTGCCTACATCTACATAAATGCACTAACTACCGCGATTCAGCAGTTCTCTTTAAATAGGTTATCGACTGGATTATGAAACAGGCATTAACGGACTACGAAAGAGTTAAAGTTGAGATGAATCTCTGACTTCGAATAAGCACAGATGCGCAATCGTACAGTACTTATGTGCTGTGCGGCTAACACCGTGCTAAATTGATTGGCGATCTGTGGTGAGCTGCATGCTGAAACAGGCTGGAGTCTCACTACCATCTTTATTCTCTATTTCTCATATCTGTCTAGGCCTGGGCAACCTGACAGTATATTAGCCTACGTGCAGTCTCTGACTGTACGGCACCTCGCCTGGATTAGGCTTGTGCTTTCATACCTTCGAATAAGCTGAGGATAGCGTTATTCCTAATAAAGATGCCGAAATGATGCAGACGCTTTTAGACCACAACAGTAGCTTGGCTGCAAAATACAAGGAATTTTAATCTACTGTTACACCAAACGTCCAGGGCTGTTTGATTAAATATGTTCTAGTATACAGGTACCCCAGTTCCAGCATGCTAACCGAGGTGCAACTGTGCAGCTAACCGTGCTAAATGGAATTGTTACCGGTAGTGAGCTGCATGTGAAAATTAGACTGGAGTTTTATCGCCGTATCGTTTTCTATTTTATTTTCGTTTCTCATATCTGTCTATAACCGGGCAACTTGACGGTATCTTAACCAACGCGCAGTCCGTGGCTGCGCGTGACTTTGCCTGGATCAGGTTTGTGCTTTCATACATTATTACATGTTAACCGACAGATGTCTGTATTCATGTGCAATCGAGCAGTACTTCTGTGCCGTTCTAAATTGATTGGAAACTGGCAATCAGCTGCATGCTAAAACACGCTGTCTAATCAATTGTGCTCCGTTAGACTTGCCACTAATATGAGACCAAGTTCAAAATCTTTTAATTAGAGATGCTTGTTTATTGTAGCAACTTACGCACCGAAAACACCAATTCCGACCAGAAGAACGTCTTCTAGGACGATCTTGCGACGTACAAAAAGCTCCGATATTGTTGTCTAAGCGGGAGATATGAATGTCAGACCGGGTCGGTTAGATACATCTGAATCACAATTAGGTGGTATGTTTGGTCTTGAAGGTTAACGCACAGATAATGATGAACGGTTTATACAATTATGTGCATAATATCGATTATTCATTAGCAGTAATTCCTTTCGCCATAAAAGTTGTTAATGTGCCACATGGCGCTCGCCGGATGGAAGCCAACCTTCAACCCAAATCGACCATATCGCCATAAGTTATCGTTGGAGAGGTTGCATTGAGGATTGCCGCTCATTTTGGAATACTGCATAGATTCAGATCATGCTCTTGTGCGATGTAAGTTCTAGTGAAAGTTCTCCTGTGCGAAGCCTTCGAATGGAAAACGCATTGCGGTCGAAAAATTATCTCGGCGTTCAGTTCAAGAAATCTATAGAGCCACCTTGAGTAACGCACTCCCAGTTGCTCTGTGTGCAACTGCCGGTGAAAGGCGGAACAAGAAAGCAGGCATTGTGCGGGTAGCCGCAAAGTGAGCGTGAGACTACGCAATCAACCCCGAAATCCCAATGGATTTCACAACGCTCTATAGAAACTCTTCGCCGACGCCAAATACCTCATGGTCCTGGACACAATACGAAGCGTAGACGCGTAAGGAATGTACTTCAACGAAGCTAACGACTAGACAGAAAAGTGGTGGCTAAATAAAGAAATAGAAAGTAATGCTGGTAACGTGCGAAAACTCTTCCAACTTATTTGATCGACGGGTCCTACGAACATAGGAGTGAGTGAGACTCTCGCTGAATTAGACGATACTCATATCACTAATAAGAATCGAGGCCTCTCACACTGGGCCGTTTTGAAGAACAATTCAGCTGGCAGCCTGCTACGGAATCATTTCCTCATTTGAGGTAGTATGATCATTGGACTGTTCGCGTTGATTCCCCTAGTGATCTAGAAATTAAAGCATATGTCGAATCTATGAAACAATTCAAAGCTTCTGGCCCCGATAACATACCGTCTGTTTTGTTCAAAGAAGGTGGACAAGTCCTAATCAGCACATTAGGCGATCTCCTCCTTGAAATGGTGTTGTCAGAATCCGTCCGTCAGTGTTCGGAAGAATCGGTTATCATATCGATATTTACAAAAGGTGTGCGAAGCTCATGTTCTAATCACCATGAGATAAGTCTCATTCCCATCAATACGAGATTATTAGCGTCCAAATGTCTTCGAAGATTAACATCGCATAGGGATTCACAGATCCGAGAGCAGCAAGCTAGCTTCCGATCTGGCAGATGCTGTATCGACCACATTTTTACTCTTCGGTAGATCTCAGAACTGTGGCACACTTATCGACAACCGACGATAACCTTGCTGTGCAAAGGCGTTCCGCAAAAAGTATGTCAACATACTGCGTGCACTTTATGCTCATACATCCGGATGCGTTGAGGTTTACAACGAACTCTCACCCAAATTCCACACCACAAGTGGCGTCCGACATGGATGTCCGATTTCTCCGTTTCTGTTCAATGTTGTAATTGATGTCATCATGGAATTATGCTACGAACGAGCCCCCAGCTTTCCGAGTTCACATAATGCCACATGGCAAGCTTCTCGACTTGGACTATGCTGATGATATAGTTCTGCTCTTCGACTCGTACACAGGCGATACTGAACAAGCTATCCAGTATCGTGCCCGCATTTGGAATGCGTTTTGCACCCTCTAAGTGCAGTGTTCTACTGCAGGACATCGACTTATCGAACAACACTTTATTACTTGACAAGCAGGCGCTTGAAATTGTAGATCGTTTTACGTATCTCGGTAGTTGTATCAATAATTCTGCATCGTTAAATGACGAGGTCTCGGTACGCATTTCTAAAGCGACCGTAGCATTCCGCAACTTAGGTCACCTCTGGCGTCAGAAAGGACTGTCTCTGTTACTCAAGGGTAGAGTCTATAAAGCGAGAGCTTGGGCTGTGTTACTGTATGGGTGCGAAACCTGGACGTT
>JACCGJ010000273.1:22325-46488 GCA_013407085.1 Atriophallophorus winterbourni | reverse complement strand
CTGTGTGTGAACATCGTGGTTCGTTGTACGAACCCTATATAACAGTTGGCATACAAGTATAATCTTGTTTACCTTTAATACCACTGTTTCAAGGCTCACTGAACCTGCTCTTACTGTCTCCACCTGACGACGGCAAACAGCCAGAAACCGGTAGTGGTGTGTAAGGGATGGGGATGTGAGCAACACATTACTTTGGTCATCCATAAGCGCCTTGACCAAGAATCACTTTGTGATTCTGTGTCCGAACATCGTGGTTCGTTGTATGAACCCTATGTAACAGTTGGCATACAAGTATAACTTGGCTTATAATACGTATTTAGATATCATTATCGCCTGACCATGTGATAATTGATTTTTGATGAAACGCAAGCGTAAATATACAAATTTTTTCTGCACCTAGCTTGGGTGAGTGGGCATCTTTCGATGTTTATGTAAAACGATCCACCATGTTTTTGTAGGTTTAGAAACATGCAGTTGATGAGGTCAACAAAATATTAACCGAAATGATTCACCTAAATAAGCCGAAGAGAATCTATGCAAATTAATATTTGTTTTTTCCAGATTACAGATGTATGAAGACAAATTTTATTAATACTAATGTTAACCAAATTCATATATCTCTTCATATTAAATTCTGTATTAACGCGCATTTTGGTGCATCAGATTTTGTAAATTATTAGACCAATCGCCTTTAAACCACATTTTAACTGTATCCAAATTGGTAATAACGATATTCAAAAGTATATTTTACTGAATTTTTTGGAAATTCACTAGATATACCGTGGCTCCACGCATTAAATTACTATTAGCAACAATATTCATTGGAGCATTTACCACTATTACTACTTTACTATTAAGAAATTATATCGGAACTCACATTCAAAAATCAAGATTACATCAGATATAATCGTATCTATCCCGTTCGCTAACAGATTCCTTGAGCTTAAGTTTGATGAAAATGTTCCTATCGACAACAAGATATCATATGATGAAGTTCGCATAAGATTAACAATAACGCTAGTCATAGTCAGAGCTTTCGTCGGTCCACAACAAACTGACTACCCATATTTTATAGCATAAGCAAGCGACCAAGAATTAAACCGTCACTTTCGCTGTTGCATTTCTTAGCGCCCGTGCTTCAATCCACATTGAATATGAATCCACAACAACTAACCTCATACACACAACGAGTTGTGCAGTAAGATTGATGTGGATTGGCCACGGACGTGGTTTACGGCGTCTTTTATTCTGGCTGAAGCATTCGTTTTATAAGCCACCGTTGATGATGCACATCTGTGGAGGTAGGAATTGCATCAATTCAAAAACTCGGGTGATCCACATGAACATTTAGGAAACTGCATTTTCCTACTTTGGAACTCAAACCTAGTTAACGTAGTTTGGCTATCAGGCTCTCAATTGTTGATAAATTTCCATGTATTGCCAACCCGGGATGCCATCTTAGTACGCCGCCGTATGTGGTAGGTCTTTGCTGCACATTTCTATGGTTCGTTGAAAGATCGCATCTCTATTTTGACCAGGTAATAATTTATCATAATGCGTTTAAGAGCGTTTTTTAAACGTAACGTTCAGGGCGTTTGTGAAAGCGCAGTCAAGTATGTCGAATAGGCGAAATAAAATAGAACCGCTCATTGAAATTCCCTTTTATAGTCAGAAGCGAAACAGATCGTGCTTTATTGTATAGACCTTGTATAATCATGTTTTCGATTAAGCACGACAACGAAATTTGCAACAGACATCTTTTCTAGACCTAGTATCAACCTCTGAATCCATGGTCGTTGAAGATGTTCAGTATCACCCTCCACTGGGTCGAACAGACTACCTCGTTCTGCTCTTTCAACATGCCAGTAGAATTGTAAAGCAAACAAAACAAAATATAAAAGTGGATTACATTGGTTTGATGGTAACAATGGTAGCTTTCGATAAACATAATATAAATTTCAGTATTGCGGACTCGCATTGCACAACACAAACAGATTACATCATCAACATGATACATTTAAATTCTAACTAAATCCCGAAACATAATCGCAAAAACCCCACTTCAGAATTCCCAGTAGCACTAGAAACTGGTTGACAAAGCGAAATTTGGCATGGGATATTCACAGGGTCGCCAGAACAGAATCGACCTGGGCAAACTTTCGCGAATTGCGGAATCAAATCAAAAATCTCATCCTCAAGGATAAACAATATCACCCATCTAAAAATATGGAACTCGTTCTGACCAAGCAAATTACCGCCATGTGATCTCAAAAGTTATGGAGCAAATTATGTGCAAAAGAAATGTGAGTCATCTAGAAGCCCATCACTTGTTTTCCAGAGAGCAACTTGGATTTCGGAAGTCTCTTGCTTGCTTGACTAACCTAATGGAAACAATGGACGACTGGACGCCCTCAGCGGATGATTGTGGTTTGGTGTATGCGTGTTACTTGGACATATCAAATGCGTTTGATCCTAAGCAATCTGCACAATGTTGGTATTGATCGGTGCCTACTTACCTGTCTGAGAAGTTACCTTCTTGATCGCAAGGCAATTGTAAGTATCGATGGTCTGATGTCTGGAAAAATGGAAGCCAGTAGCGGTGTCCCACATGGTTCAGTACTCAGTCGGGTTCTTTTTTTGGTCTACATCAGCGACCTTCCGAAATTGGTCCAAGCGATTTGGATATATTGAACAGCCGGTCAGTGCAAAAAAACATCCATCCAACTTCAGAAAGTGTAAAATGTTGCAAATAAACAAAGATTTCCCAATCTCATAAAATCTTGGATCAAAACAACGAAATGGACAACCAAAGAAAAGGACCTCGGCGTATGGATTAAGATAAGATAAGATAAGAGATAGATAAGATAAGAGAATGACTTTATTCGTGTACACGAATTTTCAGCAATAGTGGAAGTCTTGAGAACAGCATGCAATGCGAAGTAGTGTACAACAGAGCTAGCCGCATTCTAGGTATGCTACGGCATATCTTCCGACATGTGTCCGGTGAATCATTCCACATGCTCTGAAAGACGTATATTAATCCAATGATGGATTACTCAGTGCAAGCTTGGGTACCATGGCTACAACAGGACATCAAGCTGATCGAGAGGATTTATCTCTGGGCAACTTCAAATGGTTGACACTCTACGCAACCTACCATATGACAATCGACTTGTGCATCTGAATTTCGATACACTGTTTAACAGACGGGTTCAGTTTGATCTAATATTAACTTATAAAATAATCAACTCAAAGATGGACCCTCTGAGGTATCTATTTCGCCTCCGGTTAAGCCATGTCACACGTACTCACCCACTGGCATTTGATACTCCACATTCCCACCGGAGCTGCCGTCGTTTCTTCTATTCGGTGCGCGTTTGTTTATTATGGAACTCACTACCGCCAGATGTTGTACATTCACCTAGTGAAAGGATTTTCAAGAACAAATTGAATATATTTATGCATAGAAATTTCACCATACATCACGTTTATATAACATGATCTTTATCCAAATGAATATTTTTTTCCAATATACCGCGACAGTACATAACATTTTTCGTAACTACAAAACTGTCGATCTTCCTAATGCCTCAATTTATTTGGTATAATTATTTATAGGTCCTTATACGAATATCCTATTGTGTTGTACAGCTACGAGCTTTTGTATACCATAAATTCTTGAATCTTGAATCTTGTTATCACCAACTCACTGACCAATTTTCGAAGACGGGGCTCGTAGGAGACAGCAATCGATTGGAGTATGTTTGGGACCGATTGTGTATTCATAATGCAAAGAAATTTGACTGCAATCGGTTAGAGCAGTATTTGGGTAACGTTTCACTTCTGAACACAGAAGCTTCGTCAGACCAAGGGTGTCGGTACGAACAGTGTTCAGGTTTTGATGGCATTTCTTGACCAATCCTGAGCTCTCTAAGATAGACAGGCGAGATCAAGACAAATGATCGCACCCCCTAAATGCTGTTTAAATCCCTAAATTGTTTATTTAGTGTGCAGGTGCGAACAGAGTCCGCTGACACACTGCTTACGTAATGTAGGTGTTATGCGTGTTAATTCTAATCTGCTGCAAAAAACGACCGCCAGATTGTTGAAATATCCACCCCATCAAACTTGTTCACCGCATTCGCCCAGCCTTTGTTATTGCAACAGCCTCAGCTTGAAGTCTTTCCCTATAAGATTTCACACCCCGTCTTGTCGCTTCCACGTTATCAAGATCTACGCTGTGTCTAGTGTCTAGCATGTGTTTAGCTAGGGCATAATCCCGAATCAGTGATTAATATTCACTGGGATTGCGGGGTTGCTTTTCCACTTGTTTCATGTGTTCGTTTACCCCAGTGCAGAGTACTCTCGACGTTTACCCAATGTAAACACCCGCGCAAACCTTGCACTTGATTTTGTAGATGTAGTTCGTCGCACAACCTAAAGGAGTCTTTTCTTTGAAATGCATTAATACGGAGTGGAGAGTTCTACCTGCCTTATATGTTACTCTAATACCTGCGCTATTCAAGATTCGACTCATTCCTTCAGAGGCGCTTTTGACATAGGGTAGAGATACCGTAGCTCGCCAAACGTTTTCCCACTTAGGTACGGATGTCTAAATTGGTCAATTGGCGCTTAATTAGGCTCTTGGGGAAACCATGATTTGCAAGTCGGCGAGTGACTTCTTCATGAGCTCGTCTCTTATCTGTATCATTGCTGCAGATGCAGTCAACCTTGTAGAATAGCGATTTTGCTACGGACTGAAATACCCTTTTATGGCGCGGAGATGTAAATCTTAAAATAGCATCTCTATCGATAGGCTTACGATATAACGTTGTTCTTATCTTGCCGTTGTCTTATTGCGCGAGACAGTCCAAGAACGGATGTGTCCCTTCCTTAGACACGGTTTCTTTTGTGACCTGTATTTTCGGATTAAAACTATTGGGATAACAACGACATGCTTCTAGTCTGTTTCGCTTTAGGCTGACGAATGTATCGTCGACATAGCGCCACCATGTCTTTGTTTTTAACGCTTCGTTTCTCAAAGCTATCTCTTCGAATTACTCCATGTACATATTCGCCAGCACTGGAAAAATGGGTGAGCCTATCGCTTAGCCATCGTTTTTCTTGTATAGCTGTCCATTAAATAAGAAGTGGTTCATATTTAGACGGATTTGGCCAGATTGTGGAGCTTTCATCCTCATTCACCTTATTGACCGCCAATCGACCCGCTTTGGCAATTTCGACCGCATCTGCATGTAGGCGCTCGTTATACGGTTTTATTCCGCGTCTCAATATTTCCACATTGTCTTGATCGACGCTGTGGCCCGCATCTAAAAGGTGTTCCGTCAAGGCGGAATCACGTATAATGGATTGATATTCCCTCGCATCCAGGGGCTGTCTTCGGACAAGCATTTGGTGTTCGGTCGATTCTAGTGTGAATTTTCCTCGAAGTTTGCCCTATATAAACACACTAAGAGTCCTTATAGTTAATTCTGTGGACGCAGTTCAAACGCTAGACCGTGTTCAAGTGTACGGGGTTTATGTGGATGCACACTAGTAGAAAAATCGACCACTGATCCTGGTCATTCCCTTAAGACGTGACACATTGTAGGCGTACTATAGGCTGTTTACTGATATGGTCAAATCAGTGGTGGGGGTTGACATCTATTTAATCATGTTCTCTGTCCGGAGTATCAGCCTTGGTCTGACGAAGTTTCTGTCTCAGAAGTGAAATGTTACCCAAAAACTATTCTAACCGATTGCACTCAAATTTCGTTGCGTCATGAAAACACGATCGGTCCCGAACCTATTCCAATCGATTTCAAACTTTTTGTGTTATTTCCAGTAGACGCGGTTCACCGAAATGTGGAAAGCTTTGGTGGCGAATCAAACGTGTAACTGCTGTCGGTCAGATGGTTCGTGAACCTATCATCGTAAAGACCTTATAGCATTGTTATATGTCATGTTTCTGTCTATTAACAAAAACTGTCTTACTGGATTCCTGTATGCTTGTACAGATTACACTTACTTTGTAGTAGATTACACATTCCGCTCTAGCGTACAAATTTTAAAATCGTTGACCAAGAGAATCATCTTGCATGGCAGCCTATGTGGTAGTTCGTTGAATTAAACTAGAGGCTCCAATTTCTCGTGAATGTTCTTCGTTAATTCGCACAATTTCCTTGCACTCAGTGAGGTAACTTTCAAGATATACGACTGACTGTCTGCTGATACCCATTTGCTGCAGCTTTCGCATTAGTCGAAATTATCAACTCAGTAAACAGCTTTGGAAATATTCAAATATCAAGAATACTTGCTAGCACCTTCGTCAAGCGCTTGATGAGAGGTGTTTAGCCCTGTCAGTAAGTTTGGCAAATATGAGTGAAATCATGCTGCGCTACCAATAGTATATTTTGTAATTCAATGTAGTGATTTACTCCTTTTCCATGGGCTCAACAAATTTGAGCAGCACAGGAAGTAAGTTGATTACAGCATGTGATTGATCACCGCTCTTGTAGATAGTTGAAGTAAAGCCATAATTCCATTTTGCTGCATCAATTTGTTACAAGTTGGAAGGCTCTTCACATTCTCATACGCACCTGACAGTCGACCGCTTGAGTGGGTTAGGTACTAGGAAGATTGTGGCGTCATGGTATTCAGAATCTTGAAACACAGTCGGCAATGCAAGTTTGTCTCGATGCATCCTGCTCGGCTTACTCAGACGAAATTTTCTCTGGACTTTTTATTTATTACGTGTATGTATTCTTTGGAACACTTTACAATTACAAAATTGTGTCATTACCGTGAGAAAGTGATTTCAAATATAATGAGAAGAAGAATGATAAAAAAAACAAAATATTCATTTGCATGCTTTTCCGTCACAAAACACCCCATGAATGATTATAATTCTGGTAATGTGTTAGCGGTAGTTCAGTGAAAACCATCAATACTGCAGCTACGCACGCGCACATGAATAGCAATTTTACCCAAACGTATATTTCCTGCTTTATGTCGTACATGAAGTCCTTATGATCCTCCTTTGAAACGCATGTACGAAATATGATACTTGAACTATTTGGACTTCATGCGTATGTCTCATAGTACTGTAGATTGTTCTTTTAACAGCATGAACATTGATTCCGTCATGAACATTGGTCAGTCAATGGGATACTCGTGGATACTGCGTGCTTTACGTCACAATGAATTATTGAATAATGTTAGTTAATCACGTTCAATGGAGTTCGGTAGCCGTCAATAAAAGCTCTGTAAAAGTCTTCAAATTGAGCTTCATCAGCATGATTGCGAGTCTCACATTTTGCGAAGATTTTCCAGTGTATTTCATTCATTAAACCTGTTTGTTTATGTAATTACTCGGTCAAATAAATAAAAAGCAACACTAATAATCTTGTCAAAGGCCACATACTGTTCCAAAGATGCTTAATTTTAACGGCGTTTAGTTCTCTTGCGCGTGTGTTCATTAAATGAAAACTAACTAGTATTTTCGAATTGTAATGAATTTGCAATGTCACGCTGCGCGGTCACAAAGAAATATCTAACACCCAAGACACCTCGTCTTTAAATTGCACACCGTTAGCTTGATTCGCATAATGGAGGATTGAAATTATGCGACCAACTTTGAAGAATGTGTTACTTAAATATGATTAACGAGAACAGGTGGCTTCGCAAATGTGCATCGTTCGACAGATCTCGTAAAACATCGAACAATATTCGTTAAAATACACTGTTCATTAAAAAATGAGTAAGTGACAGGTGTTGGACCATATCATATTCGAAAACTACAGGATTATACTTTGTAAAGTAGTAGCAAAATTCAATGTAAATGTCTACATTTAGTGACTATTCTCAACAATAATTCATATGATCGTAACCATGAACCGCTTCAGATATGGTCGTTTTCGTTAACAGTACTATAAGTAAATAGCGGTTTATCTGATCTAGTCTATTATGACCGTAAATCATTTCCACTTCTGTCCAGATTTAGATACATTAATCTTCTGTCAAACCCAACGGCATGGTCAATTTTATAAACATACACTAGCGGTTAATATTTCATGACAAACCACATTGCCTTTGAAATTGATTTTCAAATGTCAACCACGCGATAAAACTCAATTCCATCTCTTGAGGATTGATTATCTCATCGCATTGTCACAGGTAGTTAATTCATCTGAAACTTTTTTGTATTGCGTCAGTAAAATATCGTTTGATTTCATATGATAAAACGCCAAGTAAATGATACCAATGTTTAAACTCGCTCCTCTTGCGAAAGAACAATTTAATGTTGCTTATGCTTTTTATATCTTGATTATCGTACATTCTTTTGTTTGGTCGAACTCATTCGCGCTTGACGATGTTAACCTCTCTTTTTGCCGACACTAGATGCGGCTATGTTCATTCAACTGTGTACAATCATCCACACATTCTATCATGCATTCGAAAATTGAATCTCTAGTTCAACCACTTAAACATCAACTCAGTTTGACCGCATGATAACCATAAATAAATTATTCAACGTGGCTTCGAATTCTAATTCGGTTTAGCGAAATTACGACTGTTTCAAGAAATCTGGCAACCAGTTAACGCTTGTAGGCCACTGATAAAGCTGGTAAAACCAACCTGTTCAATCGCATGGGACCTAACACATGCCTAACGTGATTTCGTAATGAACATTGGTCAGTCAATGGGATACTTGTGGCTATTGAATGCTTAACGTCACAAAGAATTCTTGAATTATGTTAGTTAAATGTATAATATGTGTTTCGTCACATGTAATTGTATTAGTCTTACAAGGCCCATCCAACAGTGGCATACAAGCGCTACTTGTTTACCATTCTCCAACTGTTTCAAGAGCCTTCGGATTCTGATCTTACTGCCCCTACCTGATGAATGCAAACACCACGTAACCGGTCGTGGGGTGTGTGTGATGGAAATGCAAGCAAATGAGTATTTTTGTTCACCCGGCAACAAATTTTACTGTTTTTATCTGTTGACGGAATACAAAAGTTCACCGTCTGTGATAAGTGCGAAGGTTGCGTGTAATACAAAATTATTTTTAACAATAAATCGAGATTATCAATTGCGTTATAAATAATAATAAGTTCACGCAAATCATAACTTCTTTATTGATACAACACATGGTGGATGAAAAACATAACGGACAATGCCATTAACGGCCTTAGCGATTTTATTCCTTGAGCGACGTCTTCGGTAAGCACTTATAAGTCGCTGCTTTTTTACATAAAATGGTACATAACTGACTGAATCTAATTGCATCACCTCGGGATTTCGTCTGTTATATTACTAACCTTTTACTCCAAGTAGATAGAGTTCGAAAAATGCTGTTCTTCGTGGTTTTCAATTGAGTGCACACAGTTTTCAATAAATGCATTATGTATGACTGATGGTAATCAGTCTTTGTCATAGAGAAGGAAGCTTAAAACCGAGGAATCTATTATTGCCTTGGTAAGCTAATGGATATTATTATTATTGTTTATTTGCTTAAGCTGACGTTAATGATCGGCCATTTATCGCTATTCAGGCATGGATAAATGGAATAAATTTGACTTAGTTACCTCTTATACAATTCCATCAACTGTGGATATTTTCACTGACACGTTTCTAGTAAGAAATCACCAATGGTAGTCACTGCAATACGAATAATCTATGATACTCATTTACTGAAAACAATAATTCTGATTACTCTAGAGGGTGACAGCCATGGTATATCTAAGCTGTTTAATTCTTCAACCATAAATCACGAAACAATGATATACAATAAAAATTGCTTGAGATAATGCGTGTGGTTATTGTGAATATCATGACTGATAATGTTTTATTTAATATGACCCCAAATTCTCAGAGTTTAAATCTTACTTTTTGTTTAAAAATGAACTATGTTTGTGCAACTAAATACTTTGTTAAATCATGCTTACATCCGGTTGTAATGAACTGAAGGCCCCTTCTCACATATCTTGTGTTAGATTTCACTGGATAGATTAATTTGTGATAAGCAAGAACCCAAAATCTAACCATACATGACCCTTTAAAGATTAATCAATTTCCAGGCAATATATTACGCAACGCTGTCATTATGTTGAATTCTGGTTGTCTTAAACTAATCACGACGGTTCATAGTCGAAGCTGTTGTTCTTGTTTTGCTACTTGAGCACAATTTGATCTGTAATGGCAATCTGGAGCTTACGCTCGTTACGGTTCTGCAAACCTGTCTGTAATTAACAATATCCCACTCCAAGTGCACCGTGAAAAGTAAAGCCGAATTTATCAGAATAATTAGTCACGGATCAGCGTGATATTTTCATTATTTGAACAGCCAGTTTCGATATCAATCCTGTTTAACAGAGTTGAATTATACAATTGTTTTAACTTTCCATCAGTTTCGAGGCTGACTGAAATGGTACACAAGTTCAAATCAGGCTGTTAGTGTTATATTAATGCAGAGGATATGACCGATCTAAAAACCGGTCCTTTTTATTAAGACCTAAAATACACGTTTTTCATTCTTGTTTAAAAAATCCCTGATCAAGATGGATCATAAAAAGATTTGGATGTCTGGATATGCTCCAGTTTAAAAACATCACTTCAAACTAACAGTGCCTTCAAAAAAGCCACACTTGTTCTAAATCTACACAAACGGATATTTGGGAAATTTTCGCCCAAGATATTCCCAAGGATCATGAATACATACTTGAGACCAGTCATGGAATACGGTGTGCAGTCATGGTCTCCGTGGAACTTATGAAGCGAATCTATCACCGCTCAACAAAACTAGTTGTCAGCATCTGAAACTAACCATATAAAGAAAGGACAGCTCAACTGAATCTGTTCGATTTTCCCTATCGACGAATCAGAGGAGACCTTATCTTACTTTACAAAACATTCCATACCCCGAACCATCCCTTAGAGGATTTATTCACGCGAAGAGATACGAGAAATTATCGGACCCATGAATATGTGCTGGTCGTACCCCATTCCCGCCTGAACTGTAGAAGGTATTTTTACTCTGTCCGTGTCTGTTTTACTTGGAACAGTTTACCTCCAACCGTTGCTCACGCCACTAGCTTGCATGACTTTAAAACGAAATTAGACGAATTTTCATCGCATTATTCGTTAACAGAAAACTTATATTGTTTATACACTTAAATTTCAATTTTTACAATCCTATGTTTGTTGTTAAGTTTGTTGCTTTTTGGACCATTGGAAACATTGAATTACCTTGAATTCAAACATCGATAGGACAGAAAAATGTCGATACAAATAAATCAGTATTTGCAGAGTGCGCGTGCACTGAGAATACTCTACAATTGAATTCCAATTGATTAAGGAAAGTTTCTCTTACCCGAATCTTTCTCTGAACCAATTGTCAATCTATACGTCTATTTCTATCATTTACAGTTCTAGAACATGTTCTAGAACATAATCAAATTTCACGCAAACACGTGGATCGAACGTATGTATTGCGCAGCTCGAAAAACTGTCACAAATATCGTGAGAATGTGCGCTGCTAGAATCACATAAATTCGCTTTGAATTGTGCGCGAATCTATTGAACAAAACGCAACTATTCACTAGATACAAATATAAACAATGTGTTTTTAAACAGTCACAAATGTCCATGCAAAAATGTGATGCGCTTTTAGTTTTAACTGCATTACTTGTTAAACAAACAGTATTTTGACATTCATTTTTTACACCGAATTCACTGGCCACGATATGTATTATTGTTCACAATTGACAACGTAGACAACAAGGGAATAAGTAAAGTGTTTTGGACCGGTGAGAAGTTTTAAAATATATATAAAACCATTCCAGGCCTTTAAATGTGTAGCAGCGATCTTCTTTGTCAACATATCTTATTTAAATAAATTTACTTGACAAGCATAGTGCGTGATGAAGCTCCGAAATGTTTTCCATAAAATGTGATTACGAGAAATTATTTATTATTACTACCATTCTCATTGTTATCACCAAGAACGTCGCGGGGAATATTTAGGGTTGGTGTAGGAGGACGTGTGTCTATCTAAATGCGTTTGGTTAATTTTTCATCATGTTCATTAATTCACCCCTTTAGCACGCTGTTCTTCATCTTCCAAATAGGATGATATTCGCTGCACCTTTGAAGTAGTGGTGCGAACGTTTGTGGTGTTGTATATATTTTGCATGCCTCATTTGCTTTCTATGAACAGTGATCTTGATGTTTGAACAGCACTGCATCTAGGATTTTGTGCTGGGGTGCTACGTCTGAATGCACAACATACACGTTCAAACCATCTCGAACATCCGTATACTTCGGAAAAGAACGGAGTTTTCTAGGCGAATGTGCCTTCAGAATGGGAATAATAATTCTATACATAAGTGGGTGGTTCCCTGCTTAGCTCTCTTAACTATTATATCCACGATAAACAACATGTATACACACGCATCTTCGTACGGATGTTGAACATGCGCTGTAGTATTAGGAGTACAACAACTCACAGTGTAGGACCAGGTCCGCTTCCAAAGGTTATTAATTTCTGCGAAGGATGTGGCAGACTGGAAAGTTCGAAATATCTACTACACAATTGTGCGTTAAACGATTATTTAAGATTGTGTAAGTGCAAAGAGCATTAGTGATGGGTGGTAACCATGAGCATTAAAATGACATGCAGAACACCTACCTTAGGTACGAAGCACGGAGTGCCCAAAAGGCAGACGACGACATTTGCGGACTCGTAATATTTCGTGTTTTGCATGGACAACGTCAGCCATAATCAAACGATATGTTCCCTGTGCTGACTATCACCCTTGGTCTGACGAAGCTTCTGTGTCAGAAGTACAGAACGTTACTCAAAAACTACTCTAACCGATTGCACTCAAAATTCCTTGCATTGCGAACGATATGCAATTCGTCAATGTCGGTCAAAGGAGCCTCTCGTAGCGAGGGCATGAAGTGTACCGGCTGACACGGTATCGAGTGACAAATCAAATCGAAGCGAGAACACGGACAGACGTGTGTGATGATCTGTGCTGTCGTTGATTGCTTTGTCTATATAAGATAGGCGTGTATTTTGTTATTTGACTTGGACGCATTAAATGCCTGCTTCTCTTGTGTAGTTGGAATCGTGGGTGAAAGCGATTAGCGTAGGACAGGTTGACCTCATGGACGAATCAATACACAATCGATGTTTGAGCATGCAACGCGGGGTGTGTGTGTGTAAGGTACTTAATGTTGGAACGAGAAGGAGAAAGTGTGATAGTTGGCCAGATGTGCGCTATCTGCAACTTGTTGACTTGAAATGACGTGTCAAAATCATTCCCGGTCTCTCTACCCCACCTACTACATGATGTCAGCTTTATATCGAAATGTTAAAACTTCTCCACAAACATAAGTAATGTGTTGCTCACATCCCCCGCACTTACACGCCACACGGAGTATAGGCTTTGCATGAGGTGCGTGTACTGCTCTAAACGATGTATTGTACACCTGACTTAATTTCTCTGAAGGAGTGATTGCCTTTGTAATTGTCGTGCAACTTTGCGATCTTTACACGAATTAGGTACCACAAGAGAGAAATCAACAGGCGTAACGCTGACCTGTTAAAAATGAGTGTTTACAAATTGGATTATATTAAACACCATTAGATCGTGCTGACGTTTACTTTACTTGCTTCACAAAAGGTGTTCAAACGTTCCGCGTCATTGTGGTTTTACCAGACGGGATATTAGCATTGTTTTAGTGAGCGGACTATCTAGCTCATTGAAGATCTGTGATTGCTACGTGAGAGGAACCACATTTTAAACAAAATGTTTTTATCGTTTTGAACGCCGAGCGTTGCCCTTTCAGGCACCGTTTGAAAACTCGCCATCATAGCGGCAGATTCGTAAAATAAATTTGAATGATTTTAGTATTACTAGCAGTATTATTATTACAATGATTATTTCCGTACATACAGTAAAATATTACACTATTTTACATTAAAAATACGCTAATGTTTTTCTGTATTTTGATTTAGAATAATATCATTTTCACTGTTCGGAAATCAAGGTTCTACGAATTGATTCACACGTTATTAAGTCCAAAGTTTCGCGATTCTTTTCTCTACACATGTGGAAAATTGTAATCCAATGAACATGAAACTCGTGTACGTTTCTTAGTGAACTTTACTTTTTAAAGTGAATCATGAATGGAGTGAATTCACAATTTTTGTGGTGCTCACATACCCATACTCTACACGCCACTACCGGTTTCTGGCTGTTTGCCGTGATCAGTTGGAGGCCGTGAGAGTTCTCATTGTGTTGCATGAAAAAGCCTTCATTGCTTGATTTGAATAAGGCCATTATCATATTTTCATCTACTGAAATTTTAGCCAGTTGACAATTCTGATAAAGTATCAATAGATAACAGAAATATTCTTGACATAAACCGAGATAATAGTGAGAAACTACTTGTGAATAAGATCAATATTGAAAATGATCCGACAACTATAATTGTACTTATTGTTCATTTGCATGCTTTTCTGTCACACACACACACACCGCATGACCAGTTTGGTGCTGTTTGAATTCATCAGGTATGGACAGTAAGATCAGGAGTGAAGGAATGGTAAAACAAGGAGCGCTTGTATGACACTGTTGGATAAGACTGCTACGACCAAACTGTTCAATCGCATGAGACCTAACACATGTATAACATGTGATTTCGTGATGAACATTGGTCAGTCAATGGGATACTCGTGGCTACTGAGTGCTCCACGTCACAATGAAATATTGAATTATGTTAGTTAATCACGTCCAAGGGATTTCGGTAGCGTCATAAAAGCTCGGTAAAAAGTCTTCAAAATTAAGCTCTCATGCCATAATTGCGCGTCTCCACTTTTTGCAGAGATGTTCAGTGTAGTCATCATTCTATAACCCGTTTGTGTATTTCTCTTCTTCGTGTAAATAAAGTACAAAAGCAACACTAATAATATTGTCAAAGGCTACATACTGTTCAAACGATGCTCAACTTCACCAGCGTTTATTTCCCTTGCGCATGTTTTCACTAAATGAAAACTAACTAGCATTTTCGAATTGAAATGAAATCGCAATGTCGCGCTGCGCAGTCACGTAGAAACATCTAACACCCAAGACACTTCGTCCTAAAATTGCACACCGTTGGCTCGTTTCGCATAGCGGAGGAGTGGGGCAGAAATTATGTAACCAAATGTGAAGACTGAGTTACTTAAATATGATTTACGAGAACAGGTGGGTTCGCAAATGTGCATCACGTAAAACATCGAACTATATTCGTTACAATACTCTGTTCATTGAAAAATGCGTAAATGACAGGTGTTGGACCATATCATATCAGAAAACTACAGGATTATACATTATAAACTAGTAGCAAAATTCAATGTAAATGTCTACCTTTAGTGACTATTCTCAACAATAATTCATATGATCGTAGCCATGAACCGCTTCAGATATGGTCGTTTTCGTTAACAGTACTATAAGTAAATAGCGGTTTATCTGATCTAGTCTATTATGACCGTAAATCATTTTCAATTCTGTCCAGATTTGGATACATTAATCTTCTGTCAAACCCAACGGCATGGTCAATTTTATAAACATACACTAGCGGTTTATATTTCATGACAAACCACATTGCCTTTGAAATAGATTTTCAAATGTCACTTACGTGATAAATCTCAACTTCATCTCCTTAGGATTATTTATCTCAACGCATTGTGACAGGGCATTAATTCATCTGAAACTTTTCTGTATTGCGCCAGTAAAATATCATTTGATTTCATATGATAAAACGCGAAGTAAATGATACCAATGTTTAAACTCGCTCCTCTTGCGAAAGAACAATTTAATGTTGCTCATGCTTTTTATATCTCGATTATCGTACATTCTTTTGTCTTGTCGAACTCATTCGCGCTTGACGACGTTTACCTCTCTTTTTGCCGCCACTAGATGCGGCTATGTTTATTCAACTGTGTACAGTCAACCACACATCCTATTATATATTCGAAGTGAATCTCTGGTTCAACCACTTAAACATCAACTCAGTTTGACCGCATAATAACCATAAATAAATTATTTAACGTGGCTATGAATTCTAATTTGGTTTTTGCGCTTTGCGACTGTTTCAAGAAACCCAGCAACCAGTTAACGCTTGTAGGCCACTGATAAGGCTGGTAAGACCAACCTGTTCAATCACATATGACCTAACACATGCATAACGTGATTTCGTAATGAACATTGTTCAGTCAATGGGACACATGTGGCTATTGAATTCTTCATGTTACAAATAATTCTTGAATTATGTTAGTTAAATGTATATTATGTGTTTCGTCACATGTAATTGTATTGGTCTTACAAGGCTTATGCAACAGTGGCATACAAGCGCTACTTGTTTACCATTCTCCAACTGTTTCAAGAGCATGCGGATTCTGATCTTACTGCCCTTACCTGATGAATGTGTGTGATGGAAATACAAGCAAATAAGTATTTTTGTTAACCCGGCAACATACTTAACTCTTTTCATCTGTTGACGGAATACAAAAGTTCACCGTCTGTGATAAGTGCGAAGGTTGCGTGTAATACAAAATTATTTTTAACAATAAATCGAGATTATCAATTGCGTTATAAATAATAAGAAGTTCACGCAAATCATAACTTCTTTATTGATACAACACATGGTGGATGAAAAACATAACGGACAATGCCATTAACGGCCTTAGCGTTTTTATACCTCGGTAAGCACTTATAAGTCGCTGTTTTTTTACATAAAATGGTACAAAACTGACTGAATCTAATTGCATCACCTCGGGATTTCGTCTGTTATATTACTAGCCTTTTACTTCAAGTAGATGGAGTTCGATAAATGCTGTTCTTCGTGGTTTTCAATTGAGTGCACACACAGTTTCCATGAAGGCTTCATGTATGACTGATGGTAATCAGTCTTTGTCATAGAGAAGGAAGCTTAAAAACCGGGGAATCTATTATTGCCTTGGTGAGTTAATGGATATTATTATTATTGTTCTTCATTTGCTTAAGCTAACGTTGATGATCGGCCATTTATTGCTATTCGGGCAATAAATTTGACTTAGTTACCACTTCTACAATTCCATCAACTGTGGATATTTTCACTAACACGTTTCTAGTAAGAAATTGCTAATGATAGTCACTGCATACACGAATAATCTATGATACTCATTTACTGAAAACAATAATTCTGATTACTCTAGAGGGTGACAGCCATGGTATATCTAAGCTGTTTAATTCTTCAACGATAAATCACGAAACAATGATATACATTAAAAATTGCTTGAGATAATGCGTGTGGTTATTGTGAAGATGATGACTGATAATGTTTTATTCAATATGACCCCAAATTCTTAGAGTTTAAATCTTACATTTTGTTTGAAGATGAACTGTGTGCAACTAAATACTTTGTTAAATCGTGCTTACAACCGGTTGCAATGAACTGAAGACCCTTCTCACATATCTTGTGTTAGATTTCACTGGATAGATTTATTTGTGATAAGCAAAAACCCAAAATCTAACCATACATGACACTTTAAAGATTATTCAATTTCCAGGCAATATATTACGCAATGCTGTCATTATGTTGAATACACTGAATTCTGGTTGTCTTAAACTAATCACGACGGTTGATAGTCGAAGCTGTTGTTCTTGTTTCGCTACTTGAGCACCATTTGATCTGTAATGGCAATCTGGAGCTCACGCTCTTTGCGGCTCTGCAATCCTCTCTGTAAGTAACAATATCCCACTCCAAGTGCACTCTGAAAAGTAAAGCCGAATTTATCCGAATAATTACTCACGGATCAGCGTGATATTTTCATTATTTGAACAGCCAGTTGCATATCAATCCTGTTTAACAGAGTTGAATTATACATTTGTTTTAACTTTCCCTCAGTTTCGAGGCTGACTGAAATGGTACACAAGTTCAAAGCTAGCTACTAGTGTTATATTGACGCACAGGATATGACCGATCTGAAAACCGGTCATTTTTACTAAGACCTCACGTTCCAAATATAAAATACACGTTTTGATTCTTGTTTAAAAATCCATGATCAAGATGGATCTTATTCAAACATCCGTATGACAGACAAATGTCGATACAAAGAAATCAGTATTTTCTGAGTGCGCGTGCACTGAGAATACTCTACAATTTAATTCCAATCGATTAAGAAAAGTTTCTCTTACCCGAATCTTCCTCTTGAACCAATTGTCAATCTATACGTCTATTTCTATCATGTACTGTTCTAGAACATGTTCTAGAACATAATGAAATTTCACGCAAACACGTGAATCGAACGTGTGTATTGCGCAGCTCGAAAAACTGTCACAAATAGCGTGAGAATGTGCGCTGCTAGAATCACATGAATTCGCTTTGAATTGTGCGCCAATCTATCGAACAAAACGCGCCTATTCACTGGATACAAATATAAACAATGTGTTTTTAAACAGTCACAAATATCCATGCAAAAATGTGATGCGCCCTGAGTTTTAACTGCATTACTTGTTAAACAAACAGTATTTTAACATTCATTTGTACACCTGAAATCACTGTTCACGATATGTATTGCTGTTCATAATTGACAACTTATTCAAAAAGGGAATAAGTAAAGTGTTTTGGACCGGTGAGAAGTTTTAAAATATCTAAAACCTTTACAGGCTGTTAAATGTGTAGCAGCAATCTTCTTTGTTAAGATACCCTTTCTAAATAAATTTATTTGACAATGATAGTGCGTGATGAACCTCCGAAATGTTTTCCATAAAACGTGATTACGAAAAAATTATTTATTATTACTACCATTATCATTGTTATCACCAAGAATGTCTCGGGGAATATTTAGGGTTGGTGTAGGAAGACGTGTGTCTATCTAAATGCGTTTGGTTAATTTTTCATCATGTTCAATAATTCACCCCTTTAGCACGCTATTCTACTTCTTCCAAAAAGGGTGATTTCCGCGCACCTTTGAAGTAGTGATGCGAACGGTTGTGGTGTTGTATATATTTTGCATACCTCATTTGCTTTCTATAAACAGTGATCTTGATGTTTGAACAGCACTGTGTCTACGATTTTGTGCTGGGTTTCTACGTCTGATTGCGCAATACTCACGTTCAAACCATCACGAACATCCGTATACTTCGGAAAAGAACATAGTTTTCTAGGAGAATGTGCCTGCAGAATGGGAATAATAATTCTATACATAAGTGGGTGATTCCCTGCTTAGCTCTCTAAATTATTACATCCACGATAAACAACATGCATACCCACGCATCTTCGTACGGATGTTGACCATGCGCTGTAGTATTAGGAGTACAACAACTCACAGTGTAAGTCGAGGTCCGCATCCAAAGTTTATTAATTTTTGCGAAGGATGTGCCAGACTGGAAAGTTCGAAATATCCACTACACAATTGTGCGTTAAACGATGATTTAGGATTATTTAAGATTGTGAAAGTCCAAAGTGTATTCGTGATGAGTAGTAACCATGAGCTTTAAAATGACATGCAGAACACCTACCTTAGGTAGGGAGCACGGAGTGACCAAAAGGCAGACGACAACATTTGCGGACTAGTGATATTTTGTGTTTTGGATGGACAACGTTAGCCATAATCGAACGATATGTTCCCTGTCCTGACTATCACCCTTGGTCTGACGAAGCTTCTGTGTCAAAAGTGAAACGTTACCCAAAAACTACTCTAACCGATTGCACTCAAATTTCCTTGCATTGCGAACGATATGCAATTCTTCCATTTTGGTCAAACGAGCCCTGCGTGGCGAGGGCTTGAAGTGTACCGGTTGGCACGATATCGAGTGACAAATCAGATCGAAGCGAGAACACGGACAGACGTGTGTGATGATCTGTGCTGTCGTTGATTGCTTTGCCTATATAAGATAGGCGTGCATTTTGTTATTTGACTTGGACGTATTAAATGCCGCCTTCTCTGGTGTAGTTGGACTCGTGGGTGAAAGCGATTAGCGTAGGACAGGTTGACCTCATGGACTAAACAAGACACAATCGATGTTCGAGTATGCAACGCGGGGTGTGTGTGTAAGGTACTTAATGTTGGAACGAGAAGGAGAAAATGTGATAGTTGGCCAGATGTGTGCCATCTGCAACTTGTTGACTTGAAATGACGTGTCAAAATCATTCCCGGTCTCTCTACCCCATCTAATACATGATGTCAGCTCTATAACGAAATTTTTGAAACTTCTCCACAAGCATAAGTAATGTGTTGCTCACATCCCCGCACTTACACGCCATACGGAGTATAAGCTTTGCATGAGGTGTGTGTACTGCTCCAAACGATGTATTGTAAACCTGACTTAATTTCTCTGAAGGAGTGATTGCCTTTGTAATGGTGTTGACAAAGTGGATACTATCAAACACCATAAGATCGTGCTGACGTTTACCGGATTGCTTTACAGAAAGAGTTCAAACGTTCTGCGGCATTGTGGTTTTACCAGATGGGATATTAGCATTGTTTTATTGAGCGGACTATCTAGTTAATTGAAGATCTATGATTGCGACGTGAGCGAAACATACATTTGTAACAAATTCATTTTAACGTTTTAAACACCCTTTCAGGCGCCGGATTGAAAACTCACCATTCGAGCGACCGATTCGTAAAATAAATACGAATGTTTTAAGTATTACTAGCAGCATTACTATTAACACGATTATTTTCGTACAGAACCTACAAATTACACTTTTTACATAAAAAATAATTTAAAGTTTTTTACTGTCTGTCTAGTAATCAAGGTTCTACGAACTGCTTCAAGCGTTATTCAATCAAAACTGTCGAGTTCCTTTACTCTACAAATGTGGAAAACGTAACCCAAAGGTCATGAAACTCTTGTACGTTTGTTAGTGAACTTTATATTTTTATGGTTGATCATGAATGAAATGAGTTCTGCTCAAATTCCAATCCCTTATACACTACTGCCGGTATCATGCTGTTTGCCGTCATCAGGCGGGGACATTAAGATCAGTTTATTGTGTCATCTTACCCGATGACATTTTGTTGGTCTTGTGAAGCAAAAACTTTTACCAACATATTTTCTCTGAAAAAATCTATGAACGTACCGTTTCACAGGGCAGATGATGATTTAATATTACACATCCAAACAACCAACTTTTGATCGGTTCACAGTTTTGTCGCAGGAATGGAGGACAATATATTTCCATTTGGACTTTTTTCAAATGGCACCACAGTTCAGGATTTTCGGTGCGCACACACCTGCATTACGCAACCCATCCCGTATCACGCTGTATGCCGTCATCAAGCGAAGACAGTAAGACTAGTTTCGGTGAGCTTTGAAATCGTGACAAGTGGTAAACAGCATTATAATCGGAAGTTGCTCAGACAAACATGCACAGTGAACCTATGTCAACCTAGTGACGGCCAACAACGAGAAAACGGCTGGATTGCAGGGGATGGGAGCACACCGAAAGCTGGTCATTTCCATTGATTTGATTCAAGGGTTTGTGGTTACAAAAGTTAATACTTTATAACACCACAGGATTACGGTATGAATGATAACGTGAAAAATATGATAGTATAAAATTAATAGAGATTATCAAATGTAAGGCTCAGGAATGATGTTCTTTTTCATGTGTAGTTCCAATTTCGCTTTAAACACCGTCAGGCAAGTAGAGTCCACCACATGCTGGGGTAGGGAATTCCAAAGAAATTTAGCACGTACGGCAATACGGTTGACTTCGATCGAATCTGTGGTTCGTTTATCTAAAAATTTGGCTTTGACAATCTGGTTAGCAGCGACTTCCAAGTATAACTTCGATTACGGCTGTTTGTTTATAATAGTCTTTTTGTGCGAGGCATTAAAACCATTCTGCAGCAGAAATAAATTGGAAGTGATTTAGATGCACTACACGAATGGTCAGTTAGAAATAAACTGCCGTTCAATTTTCAAACATGCAAGTAACTGCAAATCGTTAAGCCATTTCAGTTCGAATATCACTTTGGGCAGACGATTTTGAGCTGGACCGAATCGGAGAAGGATCTTGGAGTCTGGATATGTGGCAGCCTAAAGAACAACGTACATTGCGTACATTTACAAGCGTGCTTCTAAGCTTCTAGGTATGCTGCGACGGATCTTCAGAACCTTTACGCCCGGAACGTTGCCAAGCATCATGAGAACTTACTTAATTCCCACAATGGTTCATGCATCGCAAGCATGGACTCCGTGCAAACAAACTCGTGCGTGGTTTTCGAGACCTTACATACGAGGAAAGGTTGAAAAATCTAAAGCTCCCCACTCCCCTTCAACGTAGACTTTGAAGTGACGTTATCAATACATACAAAATATTGAATACTCTAGATCATCCACTCAAACATTTGTTCAAATACCGTGAGTCAGGAATTACACGTAGCCACTCAGCGGCACTACAAATTCTTCATTCCCGTACTAACTGTCGCCGATATTTCTATTCGGTACGTGTCTGTTTCCTGTGGAATGCCCTTCCCGAAACAAGTATCACCTCTCCCTGTATCAAAACATTCACTCGAAACTTGGACACTAATTTGTTACATAACGATTTGACGATGCCTGTGTATTGACTCAAGGTAAGCATATTAGTTGACTCCAGTGACATCGTATAATTGTTTTTTTATACCCGAACGAATATTTACTATGATATCGTAATTATGAAGCTATGTGCTTTTTGGTGACCATAAATTCTTGAATCTGCAATCTAGAATGCGATTGATTCACCGAATATTTTTGTTCCATTGGCAAACCAAATCATTTTTACTTTATTTGGTTTCGGCAGATCATTAATGTAGATCATGAAAATATATTGGCATATTCACCAATTTTCTTGGTAACAAATATACTTCGAAAATTGACAACCTATTACGAAGTCCGGTGTGTTGATTGCAGAGATCGATTACTATCCTCTCGTATAGTTTTTCAACTATACCCTGTTTCCACAGATTGCGCAAAATTAAACTATGATCGCCTCCGTTTGAAGGTTTAGAACTGTGAAAATGGTATGCATGCATTGCAGTTTTCAACGCGTTCAAGCTCGTTAATAACTTGTTTAAGCATGAACAGTTGACCCATAGCTTTCCTTAATTAATGATCATTGAATCAGTCTATGTGAGTAAGAAGTCAGCTGACCACAAGTCAGTGATTACAATGTTTCATTTGCGGACTTTTGTAGCATTCGTATCTCTTTGACCCAGGTGAAAATACTTCAGTTATTCTTATGCGTTTGGTCCTGGTGATTTGTTATTAAACCACATGCTGACTTTCGATTTCTTCAAAAGCACGACGAGATCTTTTCACGAATTGACAATGTATCTTAACAAATGCGAAGAACTTCGCACCCCTACACCATCCCATACTTGGGATTTTCAGTTCCTGCTAACCATGTACTTGATTGTACTATACCTAGAAATACGATATAAGTTTGCATCTTCCCCATGAATTGATTTCACCGGATTCTCCATCGTAAGCGAAAGCCAAGTCTGGTTAAAAACAAAGTTGCCTTCGGTCAGAATGATGGTTTTGAGGGGATCGAATCGGAAAACATGATTTTTTCACGAAAAGGTAATGTAAATATTACTTGCAGCCATCCCACATAGAGATGATATACAGATTGGATGACGACTTTGTCTAAGTACCGATTATCATAAAATCGATTTAGCAGCTACCAGGTGGTCAATAAAGTTCATTTCGTAACATTTGTAGGGAAACTTTTTATCTGATCTTACTGTGGGTTAGAGTCTCGGTATAACGTTAATTGTTTTTCCAACCATAAATCTTGAATCTTGACAAAAAACGTTAAAACTTTGGACTTGAATGTGGAACGCATCAAATAGAAAAGTATATCTATGCCACACTTTATCATTTTAATGAAATCACAATCTCGCTTATCGTTTGACATTTACGCCTAATTGATATATATTCCTCGAAATTTCAAATTCTATGGCAACGTAAGATTTCATTGGTTGCAAGATGAGTATACGGGTGTGTATGAAACTTCGTAATATCCGTTTTAGTACTCCAAAGATACTGCAGGCTTTATTATACAGTGTGTATAAATGATGTCCAAGTTTGCGGTTGCACTGCATCCAGACGCGAAGTACATTTTCCTG
>JACCGJ010000273.1:0-21325 GCA_013407085.1 Atriophallophorus winterbourni | reverse complement strand
ATTCAAGTAATATGCTTACTCTGAGTCAATACACAGGCATCGTCAAATCGTTATGTAACAAATAAGTGTCTAAGGTTCGCGTGAATGTTTTGATACAGGGAGATGTGATAATTGCTACGGAAAGGGCATTCCACAGGAAACAGACACGTACCGAATAGAAATATCGGCGACAGTTAGTACGGGAATGGGGAATTATTAGCGCCGCTGAGTGGCTACGTGTAATTCCTGCCTCACGGTATTTTGAGTGGATGATCTGGAGTATTCAATATTGTGTAAGTAATGATAACGTCACTTCGAAGTATACGTTGAAGGGGAGTGGGGAGCTTTAACTTTTTCAACCTTTCCTCGTATGTAAGGTCTCGAAAACCACGCACGAGTTTAGTTGCACGATGATATATCCTGTCAAGCAAGAATATATCTTTTTTTTCATCCCCGGAGTCCATGCTTGCGATGCATGTTCCATTGTTGGAATTAAGTAGGTCTTCATGATGCTTGGCAACGTTCCATGCGTAAAGGTTCTGAAGATCCGTCGAAGCATACCTAGAAGCTTTGAAGCACGCTTGTAAATGACCTCACAATGCACGCTGTTATTTAGGCTGCCACATATCCAGACTCCAAGACCAACCAGAATCGACCGAAATTTGCGGGCAGAGAGTGACAGCCGAAATTAACGGGAACCATTTATTGTAAACGAACCAGAGAAGGATTTCCTGCCATATGGTCTGAAACAACCTCAAATGGTGAACAGTGTACATTTGACGAGGCTACCCTGCAGTATTTGAATGTTGTCAGGGTTAAGTTTGTAGAAATCAGGACATCGTCCGTGACCAGCAAACTGCACACTCAAGAAACATTCCAAAACGTATTTTACTATTTCGGTTTTATTGGCAAGCCCGTAATAATACATCACAGTTGTGACCTTCAGCCCCTTCCATGTGGATGTGTTATGGATAAGGATTATGCTGATGATATTGCCATATTGATGACCCATTTGTCCAAATTGCCTTGGGTATGATTGCGATAGAAACATCTATGTCTGTGCAAATGTTATTGAACGATCAAGTTTAAAGTGCTTTTTCCAGGAATGGTATGGTGATTAGCCAAATTTTGAAATAAATAATCGATCATGTTGAGCAGTTCGATATCTTTGAAAGATTTTTGATTTTCGAGGGTGGGATAGAAAAGCAAATCATGACCAAATTTGATTAGACTAGACTGCCATTTACTAGACTCAAATGTCTTCGAAGGAGATGTGAATCAAGCCTACGATTAGGAGCATAGACTGTATTGCTTCAGGGGAGTGACTATTGAACATTTCACGCAAAACATGCTTTGATGCAGGCGGGGTTTTGTGAAAATTGATAGCGACACCACGCTTGCAGCTCTGATGTGAGTCGCCGCGACCTAGGAGACACCGGCACTAGCCTTCAAACAGTTATTAATCGACGTTGCCCCCGCTGGTTGGAGCACCTACTACGCATTAAACACGAAAAGTTACCAATGTGCGAAAGAGGGACAGCGTGTTTGACCCGACACATTGGCAACTATGGCAATTAACGATATCAATGAGAAGACTGCATCCCTTGTGATCTCGAACTAATCAAGAATGAAAGCTTAAACTAAAATAATTACGAGTGTGAAAATGAAAGAAATATTATTGGTTGTTGTTCAAATGGGTTTTCGGAGAAGTAATTCTTATTTATATACTACTCATAATTACCGTGTTGCATCCGATTTCAAATAAATGACCAAGTAATGAAATCACTGGACTTGAATTTCCGTCCGATTAAAGCTCATCAGCAGTGCATATCCATGACTGGACCCCAATGTTGATGTTGAGGCGATGCGTTAACCGCTAAGCCAAACCTTTCGTTAGCTAGGCTGAACTTATCCTATATAAATTTGAGTGTCCGGTGTTTTCTTTTGATGAACATTCGTTTTGCCCGTCTGATACACGTCGGCTTTCACTGTTTGTTTATACAGAGTTCCTTGTGTATATTTGCGATAATTCCATCTTTGATTAACGTCGAACTGTCTGTGCGTTATACGCATCGGATACAGTAGATATCATAATTTTTTTCTTACTATGTGGCAAACCCATTACGCACTATTACCCGAATGAGTGACCAAGAGCAAATTATCCTCAACTGGTAAGGTCAATGTAAATCGAGTTCAAAAATATCTCGTAATTTTACTCATATATTTGCTTGACATCTTCAATTAGTCGTAAAATTTCAGAACAACCATTATACTTTGGTGCTCACATCCCCCTTCCTTACACACCTCAACCGGTTTCTGGCTGTTTGTAGTCATCAGCTCGAGACAATAATGTCACGCTCAGTGAAACTTGAAACATGGGTGGAATGTTAAACAAAGTTATACTTGCATGCGACTTTTGAATAGGGTTCTAACAAATAAAAACGATTCTCAACAAGAAAAACATTAAGTGTTTCCTAGCCAATAGATCTAGGTGCTTATAAAAGGAGATGTAATCAGCACAATATATTGGACTTTTATAAACGCCTCGATCACTTGCCCAGAAATTAATTTGTGATTCTCGATTGAAACATTGTATTTCTTTATATCAAACCTCTTCCGCAGTGGCACACCAGTATAACTTCGCTTCTGTAAGGATTATTTACTTATATCTACATAAATAATCAGTATATATTTTCCGTTCCATTATACAGTGGAACCCACCTACAACGAACTCGTTTACAACGAATTCTTGGGTTGAACGAACACACCATGATTTCCCACATAAATTCCTTTTTTGTAAGTCTATTTAAAACATTCGTACAACGAATCTGTTCGTTATGAATCTCGCTTTTTACGAACACTGTACACGTTCCCGACAGCTATGCTTGTTCAATAAAATTCATACATACAACGAACTCGCTTTGTCTTGCCTTTAACACACAACGCTCCGTCAATAGTGGCCTGCTGTGCGCTAAGAATAGAACTGACACAGCTTGGCGAGAGACAGGCAGCCTAGCCTACAGTGTGCTAACTGACTCGCACGCACACACAAGAAAATCACGTGAATTCTCTCTGATTGGTAGCTCCGTCTGTGAAAGATGCCAGGAGTGCTCTTGATCTCTGCATGAGATTTTTAGGATAGAAGGAAGAGACGTCGAAAGAGAACTTGAATTTGTAGAGAGGGAGATCGAGGCGGTGTCGAAGTCAAAACCTAAACAAAATAGCATCGCAGGCTACTTTATGAAAGCGTGAGATTGGACTGTCAGTGTGTGTGCAAAATGTTTTTACTACTTCGTTTTAGAAAAAAATTTACTATTATTAACATGAACTTGGATTTAATGTTGTGATCTGTGTGCTGTGGCATCATCTAATCATCAAATGGTTTACACGCATGCAGAAACACACTAAGGTTAGACATTATTCACTTGTTTACACGTGTACAGATAAACGGCGGCAAAATCACGTCTGACAATGCGTTTCACTTACAACGAATTCCGCTTTTAACGAACATTTTACTCTGTCCCCAGAGATTCGTTGTACCCGGGTTCCACTGTATTTCGTCTATACATAAATTAGAAATCGTTTATGTAACCAGCATCAATAAAATTGTGGTTTCCTGATATTTAAAATGAATGCTATGTTTCACGCCAGATTTACTCTACATTATTTGTTTATTTATTCATCTACTACAATTATACACATGTCACAACGGAATCATTTATATATTCGCAGATAAATTTGATCATTGTACCAAGGGGAAATAGTCTATGGTATGAAGGTCGATTTACGCAGTCACAATTATCTGCATAAATTCACTGGTGTATAACAAGGTTATACTTGTATGCCAACTGTTATATAGGGTTCGTACAACGAACCAGACACAGAATCACAAAGTGATTCTTGGTCAAGCACTCGAGGCGCTTGTGGATGACCAAAGTAATGTGTTGCTCACATCCCCATCCCTTACACACCACTACCGGTTTCCGGCTGTTTGCCGTCGTCAGGTGGAGACAGTAAGATCAGGCTCAGTGAGCCTTGAAACAGTGGATTGAAGGTAAACAAGGTTATACTTGTATGTTAACTGTTATATAGGGTTCGTACAAAGAACCACGATGTTCAGACACAGAATCACAAAGTGATTCTTGGTCAAAGCACTCGAGGCGCTTATGGATGATCAAAGTAATGTGTGTAAGGGATTGGGATGTGAGCAACACATTACTTTGGTCATTAGTGTATGGTTCGATGAACTATTGATATAGGGTCCCAAAACGTTCCATGATAATCTCGATTGGACACAGGGCGAATGTAAACAAAGCACAAACAAACGAAGCACACACGCACCGAATAAAAATATCTGCTGCAGTTCCGTCTCGAGTGAGGTATTTATAACTTGCAACCATAACGACTGCTGTTGCTGGTAGTTCGAAGTCGGAATAATATGTCCCGTGGGTAGTAAACATTAGTAAATAAATTGTATGCAATGATGAGATCACCTCGCATACATCTTTGTGCAAGTGTGCTCAGCTCCAGTCGTCTGAGTCGCTCAAAGTATGGCGTATTTTCGAGTCCATCAACAAGCTTAAAAGCTTTCTGATATATGTGATCCAGAAGTAAAATGTCTTTTTGGAGTCATGGCGTCCAGGATTGTGTAGCAAAGTCTGAAACCAAGTGTATATGATCATCATGAGAGGAAAACACCCCGGGGATAAACGTTCAAATATCCACCGTAACATACCGAAACGGCTTCGCATTGTAGACCATTTTTCATACTACCACAAATCCGGACGCCCCGGTTCTTTTCTTCGGTGGTGTACTCCAGGATTTTGTCGCCAAGCTTGTACGGATAGGAAAAGCCTAGGTCACGACTGATCACGGTGAACATTGGACTTTTGCATTTTCAATGGCAGTTGTTTTCGGATTATCAGTTGGACAAATCATGCCAGATCTTTTTGTACCATAATACAATCAACAGCATTGCTGATTCGCCTCCATACTTTTATATTTTCAGCAAACAGAACAATTTTAGTATCATTAGTATTAACAAACCGTTCATATAGATTAGGAACAGTATTGTTCCAAGCAATGATCCTTGTGTCACATCGCTAATGACATCGGTTTTCTTCATCTAGTGGCCGTCCACACGAACTCTGATCTGTCAGTTGCTGAGGTAATCACGTATCGATTCATATAGTCTTCCAACAATACCGTGTTTCTTTAACTTGTTCAATAGTAAATTATGATCGTCTAAGCTTCTCAGCAAATTTGTTAGATGAGAGCGATTTCTATGAAATCCGTGTTGGGAATTTGCCAAACGTTCGTTCGTTTCCAGATGTTGCGCTATTTTTGTGGTTTTTATTCGCTGAAAAACGTTTAGATACGGAAAACAACAATGTCACCGCCCTGTCATTTTTTACTTCAGAACGGCAACCACCTTTGTAAATGGATGTTATTTTTACCGGTTTCCAGTCTTTTGACACCACACCAACTTGGAGCAAAATATCAAATATGCAGGATAGAAGCGCAAAACCTCTGCATAAAAGTTTGCTAACAGGTCAGCGGTCTGATTTTGCGGATTCTGTGAAGCTGGACAAAGATTTTAGGACAAGGAATCCTGGTTAAATATTCGTTGTATCGTTTACGAGTCTATATAAGAGCATGGGATTCGGGTATATCTGAGAAATCAATTGCGATTGAAAAGCTTGTTTATCGTCCCGAATTAAGCTGATAACATTTTTCCCATTTGTGTAAGCTTTGTTCAAGAATCAGCTGCATTTAGAGCCTTGGGAATCTGCCATGCCCTTTAATTCATCCACTTTTTAGTCTTCTGCTTCGTAGTTTAAATTTATTACGTTGAGAAGTTCTCTTCAAAACCAACAGTGAATGTTCCTCCAATATAGATTTCATGTGCTGTAAGAGAGATCGCCGATGACTATTCGGATCGGAGTAATCCAGTTGTGCGAAACTAGTGCTTTGTAACTCGGCACACAAAGCACGTTAGTTCACCCTTCTGGCCCATTTCGTTCAGTCACTGTTGCGCTTATAGCTACAAACGTACTAGAATTCTAGGACAACCTGATTGTTTCGTCTGATTGGTGGTTTATAACCGATATTCTCTACAGAGGTGGGATCTAATGTAAGTATTAGGTTCAAGGTAGACGGTTGGTCTGATCCCTTCATACGAGTAAATCCAAAAACAAGATTATAAATGGGTGCGTAATCCAAGACGGCTCGAAGTTCATATTCAAGTGTTTCTGATGGATGTTAGGAGGTAGATTTGTTCTTGTTTTTGTTGGTTCAGTGAAAGAATCGTAACTTCTTTCAGGTTCTTGATTCGAATCTTGATATAACGGCATTTGTGTTATTCGTTTTTCCTGGTAGTAGAATTACTAGTCCTTGTATGGATCTCAAACGTTTTCTCGGTTGATTGTTATCATCTGAACATGATGATTGTCTCGTACCTTACGTTAAAATTAGATATGATAACCGCTTTCGGTAACATACGTTTCAAGGTTAACTATGTGCATCTTAGTCTATCGGCCACGGTGCTGTTTAAAATAATCACTTCCAATGGATTTGGGCAGATTATGCAATTCAGTGACCATTTTGGTTGCCTTCTGATAAATCCTCCCGTTGAGCGAGATTCCTTTTTCCACTTTTTGTGTACAAGCTTGTATTGTATAATCCACAACTGAATGTATGTAAGCATGTTTGACATTGAGTGCGGTGGGAATACTTCAAGTATTCGTCTGTGTAAGCTGAATACGCTACATGCACGCTTGTAGACGGCCTCGCAATGCAGACTGTTATTCAAATTTCTGAACACCAAGATACCGAGATCTTTCAACAATATAATCCACTCAACTGTGTGACTGTAAATTATGTATGAGAAGGGGAGGGTTTTCCAACTTGCAACATATTTTGCACGTGTGAAAGTTAAATGATAGTTTTTATTAAGTTGATCACTGGTGCAGCTTATTTAAGACTGCTTGTAAAACTAGAAAATCATTAACAAAGTTGACCTTCGTCCAAATTTGTACATCGTCGGCGAAAATAACAACTTTACGTCGCACCACTTTGGGTAGATCGTTTATAAATATTAAGAACGGTATTTGACCGGGTACTGAACCGTGCGGGATACTCCTCGTGGCTTCAATATTACGGGAAATTTCGACATCTATTCTGAATTCCGCTCTGCGTCCAGACAGATCACATGCGAAACCTGTTGGTAGATTTCTAGTGACCCTAACGTCCTGCAGCATCAGAATTCGTAAGAAGTGATCAACTCGATCGAAAGCTAAAGATATATTTAATTAAATGGTATATTCGGAAGTCCCTTCGGCTAGTGCAAGCTCCCGGTCATTCAAAGTCGTGAGTAAGTTACACAAGCGTGAGAGTGTTTTTCTAAAACCATGTGGTCTGACTTTCACACACCAAACGTTCCAATAATTTAGAAACCAATGAAAGGAGCGTCACAGTGCAGCAATTGACCTGATCCGAACGACTGCCACCTTCGTACCTGCGGGTAATAAATCCGGTTTTCCAGTCAGCTGGTACGAATCCGGTATAAAGAGTGTGTTTAAACAATTCACACAGCAGACTGACTTCAAAATAGACGGCGTCAATCCCTAGTCCCTAAGGGATTTGTCAACGCTTATCCTGCGTAAATGTATTCACACGACCGTAGCATTTACATCCACATCACTTAAGCTTTCCACCTCTAATAAATCTTCGCAAATTTGTTGTCGTGACACATTATTTGGATAAATGACAAGTGCATAAATTGTCACTCCGTCCGCTGTCTGAACTGAAAGAACGTCTTGTTTAGCCTAAGTCGTGTTGGTGGCAATCGTGGTGAGTGTCTTAGGATGTCGTTCCATTTGGGCTATCAGCATCCATCGATGATATTGCTTGTCTTCGCGAATTAAGCACTCCACATTTTTTCGGCCATTTTGAAAATGTTCCCAGGATAAGTCCGTTTGAGTGAGTCTGTGTGTAGCCCATGCCGAATTTCGCATGGCTATCCACTATCGATTGCACCTGCTGAGTTCGAAACGAGATGTTCTAGCTGAGTTTTCGTATATTTTCAAACTGATGTTTCTTACAAGACTGGAATTCTGAGTTTCTGTATTCGTAAGATCGAAATTTCTGTCTTCTGGCATCTTTAATGCTTCGCAAAAGCCACAGTAATCGACCCTTATAATGAGTCTGATGTCATTAGATGCCCTCCTTGCCCTGCACACTAACTAATAGATACATACGAGTTGATCACTTAGCTTCACAGGACTATGATGTTGCGCTGACACAACTGTTGTTGTTTCGGGTGTAATAATCAAACCTGGGAAAGAAGATTCGTCTGCGCCCCTCTGTCAAGAGAAGTAATTCGCTTGTCTGTAATGAAGAAATAAGTTTAATCAACTCGCTAAATTTGTACTTAATTGATCGCCGCAAGTGCAATCTTCGGTTATGAAGCTACTGAATTTTGAAGTTATCCATTATGAGTAGTTGGGTTCCGCTCAGATTTCCGACATCGCGAATGATTTCTAGCAACATTTTATTGTGGGCGTCCGATGAAGTGGTTGAGCGGTAAATTGCAGCAAGGATGCAGTTCCCTCCCGATTCACGGCTTAAGCGACACCACATAGTATCTTCCAGCTCATATCGAGTATTAAAAAGCTTTGTACAGTAAAGACGCTCGTGGTAATACACAGCTACCTGTTCTTGAGAGGTATCGCCGAAGCAGCATCAGGTTGAGAAGTGGCAGCTCGCAATCATTCACCTGATCATCCAACCACGTCTCGGTTTCAGTGATAAAGTCAATAGAAAACTGATTTCTGAAATGATTTAATTCAGCTATTTTGTTCCGCAAACACTTCGCATTTGTGTTTAAACAGTAAATATCGGTTTTGGTATGAGGCGATGATTTTTTGATGATGCCTCTTGGTCCGATCCTCTGAGAGCCGGACCTCGCGGTTTTATTACGAAACGTCTTCTGAGTTTGTGATGTCCTTATCTTTACACACTAATGCTTCAGCTTGTGTTACTCGGACAGCTTTGAATGTGCTTAGTCTGACGTCGCTGAAGATATGTTTCCTGTCTGCTCGCTAAGTGTGTCTGACGAAGTCTGTCATTGCACTGGTTATAAAAGTGAGTTTCAAGGAAGATGGTCTATTGTCATTGTAATTCGATGACAAGGGTATCTTGAAGGTATTTATTACAACTTTGTTTTAATGTGCCTTACAACGATTGACCTTGATTAAATTTCTGTTGACTCGTGTTCCGTGATCGCTCCGCTGTACCTTCGTGTAAGTTTTGGCTACCGCGATAAATCTTCCATCTCCTGTGTGTTTTTTCCTACACTCTTGGGGACGTTATTGTATTAGTCAGTCCACTACATACTCACTACAGCACACTCCCCTGCATCTATCATTTCTGCGATGGTGAGTCACCGTTTGTAGTTGTTTCGTTGTGGTTCAACAGCCTCCGTCATATTGGCAGCCTATGGAATGTCTAGAAGCATTAGACTGCTCTCGTTGCACTTCTTACGAGCATCAATACGTCCTTCTGTTTTCAACCAGGATATGATGGTGTAGATTCGTGTAATGTACTCGGGAAACTCACATCGCAATTAAGAATTTAAAAGAACAGTTTCCATATACTTATAAATGTTCAATTCAAATATATTTGAGAGCAATCGGTTAGAACATTTTGGGTAACATTTCACTGCTTACACAGAAGCTTCGTCAGACCAATGCTGATAGTCCGGACAGAGAACATGATTAAATAGTTGTCAACCCTCCACCACTGATTTGACCTTATCACTAAACAGCCTATAGTACGCCTACACTGTGTCACGTCTTAAGGGAATGACCAGGATCAGTGACCGATTTTCCAACTAGCGTGTATCCACATCAATCTAGGACAAGTGAACACGGTCAATATCAGTTGACACCGCGTCCCACATGAGTAAGAGTACATAAATAACGGGGCTAAGGTTCCAAAGGTTGTCACAGCCGGGGGTGGTAGTAGGAATGAGCCACCTACTATCTATAAAATGCTCCCACGTGGCGTGCGTCTCAAATAGCCTCTGACAACCAAGTCCAACTCCTGGCCTGCATGAGTTGCTTTCGCAAGCCCGGCGGAACTGCTCTTACTGAAAGGAGAAGGGGCAAAGGCAAGTGACTGGCGCCTTAAAACCAGTTTGCTCCGGGCAGATGGAGCTCGTCAGCTACTGGCAATCCATCTAGGGGAAGGGAAACCCTGACCCCAAACCCCCACTGCCTTGTAAGTCACCCGATTGCGGGAAAGGCTTCGGGAGAAAACCCCGAGGAAAAATCCGGAGAGAAGTCCCGTAAGTAGATAACTGGCGCACAGCGCATTTATCTGCCAACTCCCTGCTGCCTTGTAGGTTGCACTTGGCTGTGCAAAGGCTAGGAAGGTGTACTCGAACAAACACCGAGTGGTGCTGGGGACATCACTTGTACACTACCCCTAAGAAACTTCATGATGATTTCTAAATGGCTCTGCGTACCGTCTACGGAGTTCGCAGGTGGGAACGAGAATGGATCACGATCTGCAACGATCTCGCCTCCGATCGACGTGCGTGGGCTGGTTGATCCGAGACATCAATGAAGCCGGCTAATCCACCCGTGGAGCCAGCCGCACAAAAGTAAGTAAGTAAGTAAGCTAAGGTAAAGTTATTTTTGAAGAGAAACTAAAAATCTAATTAACTAGTAGGTATAAGGTGAATAACAACTATTTAACAAAGTATGGTGGTGCTCACATCCCCATCCCTTACACACCACTACCGGTTTCAGGCTGTTTGCCATCGTCAGGTGGAGACAGTAAGATCAGGTTCAGTGAGCCTTGAAACAGTGGAAAAGCGGTAAACAAAGTTATATTTGTATGACACTGTTATATTGGGTTCTTACAAAAAACCACGATGTTCAAATACAGAATCACAAAGTGATTCCTGGCCAAGCGCTCGAGGCGCATATAAAAGACCAAAGTATTGTGGGGCTCACATCCCCATCCCTTACACACCACTACCGGTTTCAAGCTGTTTGCTATCGTCAGGTGGAGACAGTAATATCAGGTTCAGTAAGCCTTGAAACAGTGGAAAAGCGGTAAACAAAGTTATGTTTGTATGCCACTGTTATATTGGGTTCTTTCAAAGAACCACGATGTTCAAATACAGAATCACAAAGTGATTACTGGCCAAGCCCTCGAGGCGCATATAAAAGACCAAAGTATTATGGTGCTCACATCCCCATCCCTTACACACCACTACCGGTTTCAGGCTGTTTGCCATCGTCAGATGGAGACAGCAAGATCAGGTTCAGTGAGCCTTGAAACAGTGGAAAAGCGGTAAACAAAGTTATATTTGTATGCCACTGTTATATATAGGGTTCTTACAACGAACCACGATGTTCAAATACTATTTACATCCGCATCAGTGGCGAGTGCAAGATTGTGGAGATTTTTTCCCCATCCACCATATTCACCGCCAAACGACCTGCTTCGGCAATTTCGACCGCCTCTGAATGTAGGCGTTCGTTATACGGTCTTATACCGCTTCTCAATATTTCCACATTGTCCAGATCGATTCATCTAAAAGGTGCTCCGCCAAGGCGGAATCACGTATAAGGGATTGATATTCCCTCACATCCATGGGCTGTCTTCGGACAAGCATTTGGTGTTCTGTCGATTCTAGTGTGAATTTCCCCCAAAATCTGCCCTATGTAAACACACGAAGAGTCCTTATAGTTAATTCTGTGGACGCAGTTTAAACGCTAGACCGTGTTTACTTGTATTCGATTGATGTGGATGCACACTAATAGAAAAATCGACCACTGATCCTGGTCATTCCCTTAAGACGTGACACATTGTAGGCGTACTATAGGCTGTTTACTGATAAGGTCAAATCAGTGGTAAGGGTTGACTACTACTTAATCGTGTTCCTTGTCCGGACTATCACCCTTGGTCTGACGAAGCTTCTGTGTCAGAAGTGAAGCGATACCCATAAACAACTCTAACCGATTGCACTCAAGTTTCCTTGCACCATGAATACACGATCGGTCCCAAACATATTCCAATCGATTTCAAACTTTTTGTGTTATTTCCAGTAGACACGGTTCACCGAAATGTGGGAAGCTTTAGTGGCGAATCAAACGTGTAACTGCTGTCGGTCAGATGGTTTGCGAACCCTTCATCGTACACACTTTGGACCATTGTTATATGTCATGTCTCTGTCTATTAACAAAAACTATCTTGCTGGATTCCTGTATGCTTGTACAGATTACACTTACTTTGTAGTAGATTACACATTCCGCACTAGCGTACAAATTTTAAAATCGTTGACCAAGAGAACCATCTTGCATGGCAGCCTATGTGGTAGGTCGTTGAAGTAAACTAGAGGCTTCAATTTCTCGTGAATGTTCTTCGTTAATTCGCACAATTTCCTTGCACTCAGTGAGGTAACTTTCAAGATATACGACTGACTGTCTGCTGATACCCATTTGCTGCAGCTTTCGCATTAGTCGAAATTATCAACTCAGTAAACAGCTTTGGAAATATTCAAATATCAAGAATATATGCTATCACCTTCGTCAAGCGCTTGATGCGAGCTGTTTAGCCCTGTCAGTAAGTTTGGCAAATATGAGTGAAATCATGCTGCGCTACCAATAGTATATTTTGTAATTCAATGTAGTGATTTACTCCTTTTCCATGGGCTCAACAAATTTGAGCAGCACAGGAAGTAAGTTGATTACAGCATGTGATTGATCACCGCTCTTGTAGATAGTTGAAGTAAAGCCATAATTCCATTTTGCTGCATCAATTTGTTACAAGTTGGAAGGCTCTTCCCATTCTCATACGCACCTAACATTCGACCGCTTGAGTGGGTTAGATACTAGAAAGATTGTGGCTTCATGGTATTCGGAATCCTGAAAAAAAGTCTGCAATGCAAGTCTGTCACTATGCATGAATACATCTTGCTCGGCTTACTCAGACGAAATTTTCTTTGGAACTTTTATTTATTACGTGTATGTATTCTTTGGAACACTTTACAATGACGAAATTGTGTCATTACCGTGAGAAAGTGATTTCAAATATAATGAGAATAATAATAATTATTATTATAGTAATGTGTTGGCGATAGTTCAGTGAAAACCATCAATACTGCAGCTACGCACGCGCACATGAAGAGCAATTTTACCCAAACGTATATTTCCTGCTTTATGTCGTACTTGAAGTCCTTATGATCCTCCTTTGAAACGCATGTACGAAATATGATACTTGAACTATTTGGATTTCATGCGTATGTCTCATAGTGCTGCAGATTGTTCTTTTAACATCATGAACATTGATTTCGTCATGAACATTGGTGAGTCATGGGATACTCGTGGCTACTGAGTGCTCCACGTCACAATGAAATAATGAATTATGTTAGTCAATCACGTCCAAGGGAGTTCGGTAGCCGTCAATAAAAGCTCCTTAAAAGTCTTCAAATTGAGCTTCATCAGCGTAATTGCGCGTCTCACTTTTTGCAGAGATTTTCCAGTGTTGTTCATTCATTAAACCAGTTTATTTATGTACTTATTCGGTCAAATAAAAAAAGCAACACTAATAATCTTGTCAAAGGCTACATACTGTTCAAACGATGCTCAACTTCACCAGCGTTTATTTCCCTTGCGCATGTTTTCACTAAATGAAAACTAACTAGCATTTTCGAATTGTAATGAATTCGCAATGTCGCGCTGAGCAGTCACGTAGAAACATCTAACACCCAAGACACTTCGTCCTAAAATTGCACACCGTTAGCTCGTTTCGCATAGCGGAGGAGTGGGGCAGAAATTATGTAACCAAATGTGAAGACTGAGTTACTTAAATATGATTTACGAGAACAGGTGGCTTCGCAAATGTGCATCGTTCGACAAATCTCGCAAAACATCGAACTATATTCGTTAAAATACACGGTTAATTAAAAAAATGAGTAAGTGACAGGTGTTGGACCATATCATATTCAAAAACTACAGGATTATACTTTGTAAACTAGTAGCAAAATTCAATGTAAATGTCTACCTTTAGTGACTATTCTCAACAATAATTCATATGATCGTAGCCATGAACCGCTTCAGATATGGTCGTTTTCGTTAACAGTACTATAAGTAAATAGCGGTTTATCTGATCTAGTCTATTATGACCGTAAATCATTTTCAATTCTGTCCAGATTTGGATACATTAATCTTCTGTCAAACCCAACGGCATGGTCAATTTTATAAACATACACTAGCGGTTTATATTTCATGACAAACCACATTGCCTTTGAAATAGATTTTCAAATGTCAACCACGTGATAAACCTTAATTTCATCTCTTGAGGATTAATTATCTCAACGCCTTGTCACTGGAAACTAATTCATCTGAAACTTTTTTGTATTGCGCCAGTAAAATATCGTTTGATTTCATATGATAATACGCGAAGTAAATGATACCAATGTTTAAACTCGCTCCTCTTGCGAAAGAACAATTTAATGTTGCTTATGCTTTTTATATCTTGATTATCGTACATTCTTTTGTTTTGTCGAACTCATTCGCGCTTGACGATGTTAACCTCTCTTTTTGCCGACACTAGATGCGGCTATGTTCATTCAACTGTGTACAATCATCCACACATTCTATCATGTATTCGAAAATTGAATCTCTAGTTCAACCACTTAAACATCAACTCAGTTTGACCGCATGATAACCATAAATAAATTATTTAACTTGGATTTGAATTCTAATTCGACTGTTTTAAGACACCCACCAACCAAGTAGCGCTTGTAGGCCACTGATAAAGCTGGTAAAACCAACCTGTTCAATCGCATGGGACCTAACACATGCCTAACGTGATTTCGTAATGAACATTGGTCAGTCAATGGGATACTTGTGGCTATTGAATGCTTAACGTCACAAAGAATTCTTGAATTATGTTAGTTAAATGTATAATATGTGTTTCGTCACATGTAATTGTATTGGTCTTACAAGGCTTATCCAACAGTGGCATACAAGCGCTACTTGTTAACCATACTTCAACTGTTTCAAGAGCATGCGGATTCTGATCTTACTGCCCCTACCTGATGAATGCAAACACCACGTAACCGGTCGTGGGGTGTGTGTGTGATGGAAATACAAGCAAATGAGTATTTTTGTTCACCCAGCAACAAATTTTACTGTTTTCATCTGTTGACGGAATACAAAAGTTCACCGTCTGTGATAAGTGCGAAGGTTGCGTGTAATACAAAATTATTTTTAACAATAAATCGAGATTATCATTTGCGTTATAAATAATAATAAGTTCATGCAAATCATAACTTCTTTATTGATACAATACCTGGTGGATGAAAAACATTACTGACAACGCCATTAACGGCATTAGCGATTTTATTCCTTGAGCGACGTCTTCGGTAAGCACTTATAAGTCGCTGCTTTTTTACATAAAATGGTACATAACTGACTGAATCTAATTGCATCACCTCGGGATTTCGTCTGTTATATTACTAGCCTTTTACTGCAAGTAGATGGAGTTCGAAAAATGCTGTTCTTCGTGGTTTTCAATTGAGTGCACACATTGTTCAATGAATGCATCATGTATGACTGATGGTAATCAGTCTTTCTCATAGAGAAGGAAGCTTAAAAACCGGGGAATCTATTATTGCCTTGGTAAGCTAATGGATATTATTATTATTGTTGTTTATTTGCTTAAGCTAACGTTGATGATCGGACATTTATTGCTATTCGGGAATGGTTAAGTGGAATAAATTTGACTTAGTTACCCCTTCTACAATTCCAGCAACTTTGGGTATTTTCACTGACACGTTTCTAGTAAGAAAACGCCAATGGTAGTCACTGCATACACGAATAATCTATGATACTCATTTACTGAAAACAATAATTCTCATTACTCTAGAGGGTGGAAGACATGGTATATCTAAGCTGATTAATTCCTCAACCATAAATCACAAAACAATGATATACATCGAAAATTGCTTGAGATAAAGCGGGTGGTTATTGTGAATACCATGACTGATAATGTTTTATTCAATATGACCCAAATTCTCAGAGTTTAAATCTTACTTTTTGTTTAAAAATGAACTATGTGTGTGCAACTAAATACTTTGTTAAATCATACTTACATCCGGTTGTAATGAACTGAAGACTCTTCTCACATATCTTGTGTTAGATTACACTGGACAGATTTATTTGTGATAAGCAAGTACCCAAAATTTGGCAATACATGGCAATTTAAAGCAATGTCCAATTAAAGATTATTCAATTTTCAGACAATATATTACACAATGCTGCCATTATGTTGAATACACTGAATTCTGGTTGTCTTAAACTAATCACGACGGTTCATAGTCGAAGCTGTTGTTCTTGTTTTGCTGCTTGAGCCCCATTTGATCTGTAATGGCAATCTGGAGCTCACGCTCTTTGCGGTTCTGCAAACCTGTCTGTAATTAACAATATCCCACTCCAAGTGCACCGTGAAAAGTAAAGCCGAATTTATCAGAATAATTACTCACGGATCAGCGTGATATTTTCATTATTGACAGCATTTGCATTATCAATCCTGTTTAACAAGAGTTTGAATTATACATTTGTTTTTAAAAATTTCCCTCGTTTCGAGCGCTGAATGATGAAACGGTACCACAAGTTCACATTTTAAACGCAGTGTTATATTAAAACAGAGGATTATGACCGATCTTAAACCCAGTCATTTTATATGACCTCACGTTCCAAACCTGAAATTACAGTTTGATTTCTTGTTTAAACAATCCATGATCAAGATGTGATCTTATTCAAACATCCATCGACAGCAAACTTCTCGATATACAGACTCCGTATTTTCTGAGTGCGCGTTGCGCTGGAATTAATCTACCAATTCATTCCAATCATTTACGACAAAGTTTCTCTTACCCGAATCTTCCTCTGAACCAATTGTCAATCTATACGTCTATTTCTACCATTTACTGTTCTAGAACATGTTCTAGAACATAATGAAATTTCACGCAAACACGTGAATCGAACGAGTGTATTGCGCAGCTCGAAAAACTGTCACAAATAGCGTGAGAATGTGCGCTGCTAGAATCACATGAATTCGCTTTGAATTCTGCGCCAATCTATCGAACAAAACGCGCCTATTCACTGGATACAAATATAAACAATGTGTTTTTAAACAGTCACAAATATCCATGCAAAAATGTGATGCGCCCTGAGTTTTAACTGCATTACTTGTTAAACAAACAGTATTTTAACATTCATTTGTACACCTGAAATCACTGTTCACGATATGTATTGCTGTTCATAATTGACAACTTATTCAAAAAGGGAATAAGTAAAGTGTTTTGGACCGGTAAGAAGTTTTAAAATATCTAGAACCTTTACAGGCTGTTAAATGTGTAGCAGCAATCTTTTTTGTCAAGATATCTTATTTAAATAAATTTACTTGACTAGCATAGTGCGTGATGAACCTCCGAAATGTTTTCCATAAAACGTGATTACGCGAAAATATATTTATTATTACTACCATTATCATTGTTATCACCAAGAATGTCTCGGGGAATATTTAGGGTTGGTGTAGGAGGACGTGTGTCTATCTAAATGCGTTTGGTTAATTTTTCATCATGTTCAATAATTCACCTCTTTAGCACGCTGTTCTTCATCTTCCAAATAGGATGATATTCGCTGTACCTTTGAAGTAGTGATGCGAACGTTTGTGTTGTTGTATATATTTTGCATACCTCCTTTGCTTTCTATAAACAGTGATCTTGATGTTTGAACAGCACTCCATCTACGATTTTTTGCTGGGTTGCTACATCTGAATGCGCAATACTCACGTTCAAACCATCACGAACATCCGTATACATCGGAAAAGAACGGAGTTTTCTAGGAGAATGTGCCTGCAGAATGGGAATAATAATTCTATACATAAGTGGTTGGTTTCCTGCTTAGCTCTCTAAACTATTACATCCACGATAAACAACATGTATACCCACGCATCTTCGTACGGATGTTGAACATTCGCTGTAGTATTAGGAGTACAACAACTCACACTGTAAGTCGAGGTCCGCATCCAAAGTTTATTAATTTTCGTGAAGGATGTGGCAGACTGGAAAATTCGAAATATCCACTACACAATTTTGCTTCAAACGATTATTTAAGATTTTGGAAGTGCAAAGTGCATTCGTGATGGCTGGTAACCATGAGCTTTGAAATGACACGCAGAACACCTACCCTAAGTACGGAGCACGGAGTGCCCAGAAGGCGGACGACGACATTTGCGGACTCGTGATATTTTGTGTTTTGGATGGACAACGTTAGACATAATCGAACGATATGTTCCCTGTCCTGACTATCACTCATGGTCTGACGAAGCTTCTGTGTCAGAAGTGAAACGTTACCCAAAAAGTACTCTAACCGATTGCAGTCAAATTTCATTGCATTGCGAACGATATGAAATTCGTCGATGTCGGTCAAACGAGCCATTCGCAGCGATGGCATGAAGTGTACCGGCTGGCACGGTATCGAGTGACAAATCAGATCGAAGCGAGAACACGGACAGACGTGTGTGATGATCTGTGCTGTCGTTGATTGCTTTGCCTATATAAGATAGGCGTGCATTTTGTTATTTGACTTGGACGTATTAAATGCCTGCTTCTCTTGTGTAGTTGGACTCGTGGGTGAAAGCGATTAGCGTAGGACAGGTTGACCTCATGCAACGCGGGGTGTGTGTGTGTAACGTACTTAATGTTGGAACGAGAAGGAGAACATGTGATAGTTGACCAGATGTGCGCCATCTGCCACTTGTTGATTGAAATGACGTGACAAAATCATTCCTGGTCTCTCTACCCCACCTACTGCATGATGTCAACTTTATAACGAAATGTTCAAACTTCTCCACAAGCATAAGTAATGTGTTGATCACATCCCCCGCACTTACACGCCACACGCAGTATAATCTTTGCATGAGTTGCGTGTACTGCTCTAAACGATGCATTGTAAACCTGACTTAATTTCTCTGAAGGTGTGATTGCCTTTGTAATGGTGTTGACAAAGTGGATTATATCAAACACCATAAGATCGTGCTGACGTTTACCGGATTGCTTTACAGAAAGAGTTCAAACGTTCTGCGGCATTGTGGTTTTACCAGACTGGATATTAGCGTTGATTTTGTGAGCGGACTATCTAGTTCATTGAAGATCTATGATTGCGACGTGAGCGAAACATACATTTGTAACAAATTCATTTTAACGTTTTAAACACCCTTTCAGGCGCCGGATTGAATACTCGCCATCCGAGCGACCGATTCGTAAAATAAATATGAATGTTTTTAGTATTATTAGCAGCATTAATATTAACACGATTATTTTCGTACAGAACGTACAAATTACATTTTTCACATAAAAAAATACTTTAATGTTTTTCATTGTCTGTCTAGTAATCAAGGTTCTACGAACTGCTTCAAGCGTTATTCAGTCCAAAGTGTCGAGTTCCTTTACTCTACAATCCTAAGATCATGAAACTCTTGTACGTTTGTTAGAAAACTTTATTTATTTATGGGCGATCATGAATGAAATGAGTTCTCAATGTATTGTGCTGCTCAAATTCCAATCCCTTATACACTACTACCGGTATCATGCTGTTTGCCGTCATCAGGCGGGGACATTAAGATCAGGTTATTATGTCATCTTACCCGATTACATTTTGTTGCTATTGTGAAGCGTAAAATTTTACCCACATATATTCTCTGAAAAAATCTATGAACGTACCGTTTCACAGGGCGGATGATGATTTAATATTACTCATCCAAACAACCAACTTTTGATCGGTCCACAGTTTTGTCGTCGGAATGGGAGACAATATATTTCCTTTTGGACTTTTTTCAAATGGCACCACAGTTCAGGATTTGAGGTACGCACACACCTGCATTACGCAACCCATCCCGTATCACGCTGTATGCCGTCATCAAGCAAAGACAGTAAGACTAGTTTCGGTGAGCTTTGAAATCGTGACAAGTGGTAAACAGCATTATAATCGGAAGTCGCTCAAACAAACATGCACAGTGAACCTAAGTCATGGTCATTTCCATTGATTTGATTCAAAGATTTATGGTTAAAAAAGTTAATACTTTACAACACCACAGGATTACGGTATGAATGATAAGGTGAAAAATATAATAGTATAAAATCAATAGAGAATATCAAATGTAAGGCTCAGGAATGATGTTCTTTTTTGTGTGTATTTGCAATTTCGCTTTAAACACCGTCAGGCAAGTAGAGTCCACCACATGCTGGGGTAGGGAATTCCAAAGAAATTTAGCACGTACGGCAATACGGTTGACTTCGATCAAATCTGTGGTTCGTTTACCTAAATTTTGGCTTTGACAATCTGGTTAACAGCGGCTTCCAAGTATAACTTTGATTACGGCTGTTTATTTATAATAGTCTTTTTTGCGATGCACTGAAACCATTCTGCAGCAGAAATAAATTGGAAGTGATTTAGATGCACTACACGAATGGTCAGTTAGAAATAAACTGCGGTTCAATTTTAAAAAATGCAAGTTACTGTAAATCGGTAAGCCATTTCAGTACGAATATCACTTTGGGCAGACGATTTTGAGCTGGACCGAATCGGAGAAGGATCTTGGAGTCTGGATATGTGGCAGCCTAAAGAACAACGTACATTGCGTACATTTACAAGCGTGCTTCAAAGCTTCTAGGTATGCTGCGACGGATCTTCAGAACCTTTACGCCCGGAACGTTGCCAAGCATCATGGGAACCTACTTAATTCCCACAATGGTTCATGCATCGCAAGCATGGACTCCGTGCAAACAAACTCATGCGTGGTTTTCGAGACCTTACATACGAGGAAAGGTTGAAAAATCGAAAGCTCCCCACTATCATTCAAGGTAGACTTTGAAGTGACGTTATCAATACATACAAAATATTGAATACTCCAGATCATCCAATCAAACATTTGTTCAAATACCGTAAGTCAGGAATTACACGTAGCCACTCAGCGGCACTACAAAGTCCCCATTCCCGTACTAACTGTCGCCGATATTTCTATTCGGTACGTAACTTTTTCCTGTGGAATGCCCTTCCCGAAACAAGTATCACCTCTCCCTGTATCAAAACATTCACTCGAAACTTGGACACTTATTTGTTACATAACGATTTGACGATGCCTGTGTATTGACTCAGGGTAAGCATTTTACTTGACTCCAGTGACATCGTATAATTGTTTTTTATACTTGAACGAATATTTACTATGATATGGTAATTGTGAAGCTATGTGCTTTTTG
>JACCGJ010000272.1:54125-135807 GCA_013407085.1 Atriophallophorus winterbourni | reverse complement strand
TAGGAATTGTAACAAGCATTCCACGTCGGTCCAATCATCAAGTATACAACAATGCACACACGAAAATGTTAGGTAAACACAAGTTGAACTCAAGGGACTTACTTGAAATAGATCAATTCAGTTTGATCAGGTTCAATCATTCCGGTGTACAATTGAAACTGTGCGATTTTCACAGAACCCAACTAGAGAAAAGTGGTCAATGAAATACATTAATGAACAGCCTGAGCAAAAAACATCAGTGTATCACAAGAATAAAATCCATTATTGGAAGCCGTGTCGGTTTTCGATCAATGTCGACTACGGATTTACTCCTATGTTGGAGGTGTGAAGTGCACTATCGGTGAGTGATATGAAGAACAACACCCTCTAGTGCAACACAAGAGCCGAAAGCGGCGAAACACTACTGAAGAGGAAAGTCGCGAACCCGGTAATAAATTGGGTTTCGGAAGGCTCGGCCGACAACATGCTTCGCTATTGAACGATTTGCAATTCGTGGTTTATGTTGAATCGAGAGTTAATTGTTTACACGTCAAGAAAAAGAATGCTTAGTCATGTGAAACGCTATGGAACATAAGATCATCGTGCACTAGCGATGTACACCCATGGTCGCCATTGACAGCAGGAGGCCAACAGTTCAGTTCCGGGCTATCATGGCTCAAATGCAAACTTACATAAAGGTTGAGTGCCAGACGTCAATTTCACATATAGTAGGTTGTTTGAAATACGACCATTTTAGATTTAATAGACGAAACCCAGGTTGCGGGCAACCGCTCGCTAGACACTGTTATTAACAAGCAAAGCAACTGTCATCATGTCCCGTTTAAAGTCCCTTATATGAGGTAACCCCAAGCGGACCAGATCAACAAAAACGATGGCACATGTCCCATAGGCATTAAATCCACTACATCATTGAAGCGAAACCTGAACTATCCACGGAAAAGACGAACAACGGCCGGATACTTCCAGCTTATCGTTGCATCATGGATTGACAGCGCAACAAACGCAGAAATGTTTTACACAGCCCATGCACCTAACTGCGACCTCGTCATTTGCGCGGACTGGGTCATGTCAATAAAATGAAAACCGCTGTATTTCGAAAGATATAATTTACGGAAATCATAAAATAAATCTTTGAGTAGGCCGCGTCTGGAAGATATGAGAGATCTGAAAATGTATTATTGACTGCTCGCTTTGGAGGAACAGCACGACGCGTCAATTTCGAGCTGAGGATGAGTATGTATAACATGTGTCATAGACGGAGCTCCCACCCACCCAATGCACACGTCACTGATTCATTGGGCCGTGAACGATGTGAGGGATCTTGTTAGCCCGGAATCGGTCTGCACTCATGTAAAACAATGTGTGGCACGAAATCCTGCTCTATCCATTTATGACCGACATCGAAACGAAGACTGTAGTCGATATAAGCTTCATCTGTTATCGTGTAGGGGATTGAGCTGGAAAAACCTCATGACAGAAGTGAATGGCGGTCCAATAAAATTACAAAGTAAATTGGTTCAATCCGGTGAAACGTAGAACGGGTCAAGCAAAATCAACGATGGATAAACGAAACCTCGACACGCAAAAAGATGCAACCAATGGTGGCCACCTGTTATCAGTGTAGGCACCCAACAGATTCAATTAAAGCTATCATAAGGTGAGCAGTCGAGATTAAGTTTTCTGAAGACGCATCAAGTATCAACAGATGTGAAATATTGTTTGCAGACACGCGATGCAACTGTCAAATCTCATCGTACAGAAATGAGAGGCGATGCAAATAACAGAGGAGCTTAATTACCCAGTGAATCAAACAAAAATGGGTTTTATGTATATTAAAAGCAAAATGTTAATGAATGTGCGAAATCGGGATTTGGAATTTCCGAGGGGTAGATAGAAAAATACACAACCGAGAATATGTTTACTGGTATGGTATGAAAGCACAAGCCTGATCCAAGCAAAGTGCCGCACAGTCACAGACTGCATGTGGGCTGAGATACTGTCAGGTTGCCCAGGCCTAGACAGATATGACTAAAAAAAGAGAAGAGGAAATGGCAGTGAGACTCCAGCCTGTTTCAGCATGCAGCTCACTACATCTGGCCAATCAATTTAGCACGGTTAGCCGCACAGCCCAAAGTACTGCACGATTGGACATCCGTTCGGTTTATTGACCATGATTGACAGTGGCAATCAATCTAACACATTGTTAAAAAAGTAGCGGACTGTTCGTACTCAATAATGAGATCGAGCTACGACCGTTCAACCATTGAGCAAGCGAAGGAAATCGCACAGAAGAAGGTCAATCGACTCACCTTGCCTCGTCCAGTGAACGAAGAGCGACAGTGAAAGACGATCACCGTCAAATCGCCCATGACCGACGCGCCGTTCAAGGCGAACTCGATCTTTCCGTCCTCCAACACGTATGACCTGCATTGGTAAAGACAAATCAATACGAGCGGAAGTGTGCCGCAACGATTAACAATGTAGAATAAGCAACGAAATGCACCGAGCAGCATACATCAATAGTCCGTATAATTATGACATTGATACGGAAGCACGAACCTGGGTGTCCGGTCAAAATTATATACTAGAGCGCATTTTGCGTACAGATGGCGGAGAAGGCGTTACTCACCGTTTGATTCAGTTTCAAACATGTATTAGGCCTGAATGTTACATAACATGCAGAATGAAGAAAGGCGATTACAAAACCAGTTGTCTCACTAGGTGTACGAAGCCAAAATCAATCTTGAAAGTTATGAATATATGTAGGTTCAAGAACAATTCTTTGCAACCGGGTAAAATACAGAGCAAGCAAATTGATTGTAATTGGATCGCAATAATGTCAAGATACCCAGTGAGCTATCATGTGCAAAAAGACATCCATTCTTAGCCCACGTGCAGTCTCTGACTGTGCGGCACTTTGCCTGGATCAGGTTTGTGCTTTCATACGATACCACATACAAAGGAAAAGGTCACTCATCGATTGGATGTGGACTGTAATAAAACCGGTCTGCCAATCAGTTCGAGCACTAACAGACTGCTTTCAAAACTATTTCCATGATAATGACTACTCGATAGGACTCAACCAGATTTTAATATATAAATGAAATTGGTAGAAAGGTGCAAAAACGGAAGCTAAATATTTTTGCTGATCGGGTTGTACTACAATGAGGTAAACGACTGCGACGGAGGTTTCATTGTGTGCTTAACGATGATGATGTGAAAGCACAAGCCTGATCCAGGCAAAGTGCCGCACAGTCTTAGATTGCAAGTGGGCTGAGATACTGTCAGGTTGCCCAGGCCTAGACAGATATGACAAAAGAAATAGAAAGAAAATAGAAATGGTAGTGCTTAACGATAGAAAATGATAGATTACTGAGTATGACGCAGCTTTGGCAGGACTTTACTTTAGATATGTTTAGGAATGCACGCGCAATCTTGTATCTCGATAATAAGAGTGCTATGACGAGGGAACCCGCGTCCATCAATACCATTATCTAGAGTTTTCTGTTGCGCACATTATGGCTTGCACAATTTACATGTTGTAGCGCTTGATATTATTCATATCGTCTACCCGTGCACAAGCCAAATATCAAGGCCTCGTTTAACTCTGTGTATTAAGATACAGGCCACATAATCCCAAAAATTCCATAGGCACCGTTCCAAATCTACAAGATCACTACTTTCTCGCAAAGCACTAGATTTCCGAATCACACCAAAACGGAATCACAGATGGAGTCCATGGCTGTGTGATGGTCTCACTGTGCGTTGATATCCATGACAATGATGATGAAGCATTAGAGCATATACGGGTACTTGTGTAAAAGCTTCAATGTGAACATGGAAAGTCAAGCTAAAATGAATGTCAATAAACCAAGGAACGCGCAATTTGTAGAGTTGCTTCAAATGTTCATTGTGAACAAAAAATCGAATGAATTGATAGATGGCTTTTCATTCGCTTGGAACTCAGGTGAAAGTTCCAAACACAAATATCAACTTAATCGAAAGTCGAGCGGAATGAGAAAGAGCATTCACGTGACATTTCAGTCATAAAGACACATTTGCACATTGCTCAATGGGTTACCGCATCAACTGCTTTAAATCAAGCTGCGGAAAGTGCAACGAATCACATGAGTCCACACCGTCTGACATGGGACGAGATGATGATTGACAACAATGGCTTCAAGCTTCGGTAGAATCTCACCCAAAACTTAAAAGTCAATAACCAGCTTTACACGTGCACACACCCCGGTCCGCAGTCGATTTCTAGCATTTTGCTATCAGGTCGAGACAGTAAAGCGGTTGATTTTCTTCGTGCCGCTGAAGTTCAGAGGGCATCCAAAATGAAAATATTAATGCAATATTAATTGACTGTCTTTATTATATTCAGACTATCGTCTCTACCCCTCGAAACCTACGTGCGATGATGTTATGATGGATGAATCGTCGATGTTGCAGCAGAAACAGTCGTTGCTTTCTATCAATCTAAGCATTGTTCTTAACCCAACAGTCAGGAAAACAGAACAAGACAGGAATGGAACGTTGATCGGGAGTCCAAGCTCCCAGTGTGTGAGTTTCGACCGTGGATATGGTTTGTATTTATATGGCAACAACGGAGTGAATGTGTGAGGGTACACCATAATCGTGGGAATGTGCATAGTGGGAACGATGGAAGTTGGTTCTCATGGCCCCAACCGACAATTTGAATTTATTGAAGATGGGGTTTATTGCCAAGGTACAACATGGCTTACGCAATAGCAATTTCTCTCCGTTGCGACTTTAGTCGATCAGGTAATCCGGCTTGTTTTATTCGTTAGGATGGTGTCCTCATAACAGATGATGAATTACGCTTAAGCACATCTTCGTAAATATACCACCCCGGAGCGGGTAGAACGACGTGACAACTACTACATCGCTCAAAGTGAATGTTAATTGCAAAAAGAGTATCAGAAAACGTGGAGAAAACAACTGCGTCCTGTTCGATGGGTGAGCATTTATTACCTGACTCGATTCATAATAGTCAAACTGGAGAGGATCAACAGTTCCATAGGCCATGATCTCGTTGAAGTTCTACACGCACACACCTTCAGTCGACACTGTTACGCTTTGCCGTTATTGTGCCCTTCAAATGCTGCAGCTATCTATACAACATCCGTCAGTCATAAAATCAGCGTACGAACAACAAGAATGGTGAAGGGCGGGGGCTGCATGATTGAAGAAAGCTAAACAACAGCTCTTTGTTGATATGCAGGATACCAACTACCGGTAAAACGCAAGAGCAAGAAGCGCTAAAAATACCAATGACATCAGCCACAAACCAGAAAGTAATGGTAGCACGGATAATTGCATGGGAACCATTTGAGTGGCAGCATGCCCGGAAACATGAACAGATGGCGTTCACACGTTACTGAACGATATGCAATTCGACAAAGTCAGTCCAGCGAAGCAAAGGCGATGTGGGCTTGAATGGAACCAGTCGGCACAAAATATATCGACAAATAAGATTGAAATGACAATCGACGTGGATACACTGAGTACTTCGTATGGTCTGAAAGCTCAAGCCTGATCCAGGCAAAGTGCCGCACAGTAAGAGACTGCACGTGGGCGATATTACTGACAGGTTGCCCACGCCTATAAAGATATGAGAAATTGAGAACAAAGATGGTAGTGAGACTCCAGACTGTTGCAGCACTTTGTACGTGATATCGATGTAACGCTGCCAGTGATGATGACGATGATTAGCTAATCGGTGACTGGTGAACTTGGATAGATGTTGGCAGATTTTCCTCTGGGTGTGAATCGTAACGCAATAGCCATTCGGTCCGGACACGTTGGATGGACTGCCTCCGTTTGAAGCAAAAACGAGCTTTGACATCGATCCACTTGATCTGGTCTCGCCAGAAAATAACTTTTTAGTTTAAGCTAGAGTTCACGTAGTTCACAGCGTTTTGATATTGCTTGGCGCACCAAAATATATTGGACGATTATAAGCACCATGGGTGCTGTACCAAGAATCACTTTGTGATTCTGAATTTGAACATCGTGGTTCTTTGTAAGGAACCTATACAACAGTGACATACAAGAATAACATTGTTTATAACTTTACTACTATTTCAAGGCTCACTGAACCTAATCTTACTGTCTCCACCTGATGACGACAAACATTCACAAACCCGTAGTGGTGTGTAAAGGATGGGGATGTGAGCACCAAAATATATTGAACCTCAAAGTAATTGTGTTTCGTAGATGGGCTTTAAAGTTCGTAACTTTGAAAACCAGATTAGCGGCGGACGCTGTAGCTCAGATGAACGTCGAACCGATCGAATCAAACGAAAGGTGAGGAAGGGAATAATCTGCGTGGCACGAAGGAGGTCAGTTTGTAGGTACAAGGATTGTCGATCTGACAGCGGTCTGAGCATTGAAGTTGAATTGAATATTGCGCCGAGGCAAATTTGACAGAACGCATTGAGACTGGTGGCATCTGCACATGATGGGCAGTCAAAGTGAATACCGCCGACCTGCTTCGTCTCGCTACTTCTCGGACCATACGGTGTGAACGCTTTGTAATTTCCTTCATATGCTTAGGCCCATGACCCTTCCATTATCCACAACGTGCGAAAAGCTAAAGCCAACGCTCGACACACAAAATACAAGCAATACACAGACCACCAGATCTATTAATAGCAGCCGACAATATGTTCAAAGTACCTGGGAGGGCAGTAAAAACGTAATGGCAACGTCGTGAAGCACAAAATCCAATGGAAAAATTAAATATACTCGAGCTATAAGTGCGGAACACATAGGGTTGATTCCACTAAAGGTGTTACCAAGCTATGACAGTGTAAATAAGCTAATAGCTAAAGGTTAATAAACAGTGGAGTATAGAATTAAAATATAATATCAATGCGAAGACAGCCGGTGGGGAGCACTATCTTCGTAAAGAGTAGTTTGGTGACCAGTTATCAGCGATACAAACACAAAACGTTAATAACTAACGAAATAACAAAAATTAATGACCAGACCGACGAGCATGAACTGTAAACGTGTGGTTGCGAAGCAACATAATAAAGGAAAGGCAAACTAACCGTAGACTCTCATAGCTGGTAAACGTAGAGAGTATCAGGGATTTTCCTTCATAAACTTCGATGTAGGGTCGGCATCCGGTCCTTAGGGAGAAGGACAAAGAGACCGATGTTAGTGGCATCAAAGGTTACCAAAACAAATAAATCTATATATCGCGTACGACATTGGTTCAACGAGCAAAAAATTGAATGGAAGATCTAGAAATTAAAGCTCGAACAAAATACTTCGAAAGTACATGGCAATATGCCGGGAAACACAACTTTGACTGAAACTTAGATCAGAAATTAACCACAATACTGAATAACTCTTCACGTCTGGCGATAGTACAATTCGCACGAGCAAAACGAATTCTTTTGGAAGAGAATTCGTCCGAAGAACTTGCGCCGACACGAAGTTTTTACTACAGTAGAAACATCAGCCATTTATGCCTCATTGAACGACGAATGCATCCGATGGCAAAGGGGATACTTGTAACAGCAGTACCGAAGAAAAATGTATACATTCCACATAATCATCATCATTGGCAGCATTACACCGGTAACAAGTACCGTTACACGGATGTGCAATCGTACAGTACTTATGTGCTGTGCGGCTAACATCGTGCTAAATTGATTGGCCAACGGTAGTGAGCTTCATGCTGAAACACGCTGGAGTCTCACTCCCATTTCTATTCCCACCTCATATCTGTCTAGGTCTGGGCAATCTGACGGTATCTTAGCCCACGTGCAGTCTCTGACTGTGCGGCACTTTGCCTGGATCAGGCTTGTGCTTTCACACACACAGTTGCGTTACGTATCCGATGGTGCCAAGTAACTCCAGCAATCGAGCGGAGACAGCGATTGTCAAAGACCTGCAGACGTCTTATTTCTTCCTTTTTCAGAGTCCATGTTTCACATCCGTACAGTAAAATCACGCGTACTGTGATGTGATATGAAAGCACAAGCCTGATCCAGGCAAAGTGCCGCACAGTCAGAGACCGCGTATTGTAGCTTTATAGAATCTACCATTGAGCTTTAGATACAAACCTGTTTGACGCCACAAATGACCCAAGTTACGAAAAGCTACAGTAGGTCTGGAAATGCGAGCTAAGATCTCTTTATTTAAACCAGCGTTGTTTGTAAAGCAAATACCCAAATAGGTAAAACAGGCTATAGTCGCAAGTTCCTCATTATTGAAGCTTAGCGCTGTTTCGATTGGATTAATATCCTGTGACAGATCTTTGCACTTGGAAGGTGCGAAGCGCATACCGAAGGATGGTATGATACGACATAGCCGGTCTAAACTAGACTGAGCATCCGTATAAAAATCGAAAAGTAGAAACGACGTCGTCTGCATAATTTAAATCAAGAAGTTTCTTGTTGCGACGTATCTGAATGCCCGATGACGGTACGCCTGCATCCATACATCCATTATAGTGTCAATTACAAAATTCAACAAAAATGGAGAAATCGGGAACTCTTGTCGGACACCCCTAACCGTAAGGAAGTTGGCTAACAGATTGTTGCACACCTTAACGCGCAAAGAACTACAGGAATAAAGAACCCGAAATATGTTAACATACTTTTGTGGGACACCTTTGAGTAATAAGGTATTAAATAATGCGTTCCTATCGACCGAATCAGAAGCACCTTTCAAATGAAGAAAGATTGCGATAGTGGGCTGCCTATAAGCATTGCGATGTTTTAGAGCCTGCCGAAGAGTGAATATTTGATCGACACATCCTCTACCGGGAGGAAATCCTGCTTGCTGTTCAGGAATATGTGATCCCATGCGTAACGTAAGGCACCGAAAAGATACTGAAGCAAGAAACCGGAAAATGACGGGCGTAGGGCTTATTCCTCTGTGATTCGAGCATGAAGTACGCACATCTTTTTGTAAATAGGTATGATTATAAATTCTGCCCAACACTGGAAAATAGTTTCTTTATCCCATATCTGACGAAAAAGGTCGACTAGTGTTTAATAGAATATCGCTACGATCCTTGAACAGAAGCGAGACCAGTCCATCGGGACCGGCAGGCTTGAATTTTTTTCATTTACGCAATACAGATCTTGATTGCTGCTTTGCTCAGAGGCGTTAACTCAACTGATCAGGGCTCAAAACACGAAATAGAAGTCAATGGACAATCTGCTGCTAGCCAGCTAATTTGCTCATAAAAATGCTTCTTTCCCTATCTGATCCTTCCTGACGCGTCTTTGTTCTGTATTATATTGTGTGCGCGAAGGTATCCTGATTTTTTTTAGAAATCGAAGGGTATGGTATGAAAGCACAAGCCTGATCTAGGCAAAGTGCCGCACAGTAACAGACTGCACAGACTGCCAGGTTACCCAGGCCTAGACAGATACGAGGGGAAAAAAGAACAGGAAAGAATCACCTGAGCAGCGCAAAAAGTACCTGTTGGAAAAGGTTTATATAGTCAATTCGATTATCGTAGGGGATCATAAAGTCTTGTCTCTGAAAAGCAATTAAAGTCGATTGACAACGAATCTGAACAGAGGGCCAGAGCAGCTTGCTGATCTGATTGGCGCAGCGTTCATGCAATCACGGCACCTATGTAAGCAAACGTGCGCGGTTTTATAAAGTGAGTTTTGGGTTTAGGATATGATAAGCTTCGAAAAGGTTCAGATCGACCGCTAAATCACACTGGATGCTGAAGAATAAGAATTAAAAAGCGGGAAGGGACAGAAAAAGATTGAAGAGTAGAGCCAGTAGTAGCTTGTTTTTGCTTGCCCGCCCTGTTGCATGCACGATCCGACTTATCGTGCGCAACGGCCGATGCACTATGGAATTGGAGTTATTTGTGATCATCATGGTGGTATGTGGGCAGGGATACTGCCTGGTCGCTCATGCCTAGACAGGAGAACAATTAGGGTTCTCGACCAAAGCCTTTGACTAATTATTTTTACCCACAAGACAGTGGGCTGAGACCGAGTTCGTCTGATCTCTATCTGTCGACCTTCCTGGTATGAGTAACTCTGTTTGTGCCCAAAGGACGCAACCCAGTATAGCTCGATGGGTCACCGAGGTAAACAAACCATCTCACCACGTCAAGGTCAGTTTCGGTACGACGATGGATACATTCCACCACAACTTAAGGACGATGCTTCTAACGATTCGCCGACCTGCAAGCTTGAACAAATAGTTCGAAGATCGTTCACTTTTTGCAAAGCGAAAACAGCACCACGAAACCGATATTCGGTAGAGGTGAATATATTGTGACACGGAAATCGAAAAAGCGAACAGCGGAGCATCACTATTTTGACTGAGCGAAATTCGTTTTAAGTAGGAGAATAGTTCGATTTTCGCCCAGCTGGTTGACATCAAGTACCTCTCGAGGATGCGTTCTCAGTCATTTACACTGTGTCACGAAGGCTTGGCTGAAGCATATTGACGACAGCCTAGGCTATAGCTATCAAAATATTTAGACAGAACTTAACTATCAAAAATGATTGGTGTGTCATCTTGAATGACCATGGCAAACATCAGAATCAGTTAAAGTATCACGTGATATTGCTTCCACGTTTGTTTTATATTGATTATATTTAAGTTCTTTCACATTGGAATGAGTTACGTAGTTGGTCATCGAGCCTGGTGAATAAACGTCCACAAACTACTATGTAAGATCACGAAGAATTGGGCAGCACAACGGACAGTAGGTGGGACCGTGGAACATTTAGAAAATCTAAAAGGATAAAATTTAATCTGTTGGTTGTAATGCGAGTGTAGTGACAATAAGTTGCAATAAATATAGTATATATGTCAACCAAACAGATGCAGGTGCGAGAAATCAAACCTAAAAAGATTGACCGAGTATATTAATACGCATAAGTTTTTTAACTAACAGTGCTTACTTCGCTTTGTTGAAAGTTGGAATGGGAGAAACCGTCAGTCGAATCAGCTGGAGTGGACGTCGATGTGGCATTGGCGCACGACCATGTGCTAATTGGGCCACGTAGTCGATGTAACTGAAGGCAAAAAAACGAGATTAGAAAGGAAGACGAAGAAGAACATTGTGCATTTATTCATTCATTGAAACAAATATTGGTCGGTAAGCATACGCGAGCGGGTTCTCGTGAATACACTCTAAAATGATACATCAGAATAATCGAGGCAAAAAAGATAAAGAAACAGAATTTGAGCAGTATGAAATCACAAGCACAGATAAAGGCAAAACGTCGCACAGTGATAGACTGCACGGGGACTGAGATAATTTCAGGTTGTCTAAGACTAGAAAAGGGACAATGGAACTTAAACCGTGGCGTGAGTGCTGTTGTAGCTGATTGCCAGTGAGTATTGATTTTAAACGTTTACACATCTAAACAAACAATTACTTTGGTTTTTAAGCTAAGTGCGATTGCTTGCTGTACGAACAGCTCAGTTATTCGTAGTTAGCGAGAGATATACACGGATCGCGTAGACCCGACTGAGTCCTCTTCAAAAATCATTTGATGAACTACTGTCAAAAACCAGAAATTTTGAAGGATTTTCAAATAAGAATCTACATTATCCAGTATATGGAAGTAAAAGGACCAAGCCTGAAAAACCAATGCGCATGTTGGAGTAATGGCAAGGTGCCTAGGTTTAGATTGCGTAGGTACAGTTCTCCTCAATATCCGTTTCTACGTCCTAATCGGGTAGAGATAGATATTGACTGAATGTAAATGTGCACGAGTGGCTCCCCGAGCCCAACAGGAGAAGGGGCGAAGGCGAGTGACTGGCGGCTGAAAACCAGTTTGCTCCGGGCAGATGGAGCCCGTTAGCCAGGGAGGGCATTTCATCTAAGGGAATGAAAACCCTGATTTTAAACCTCCGTTGCCTTTCGGGATAAGCGAAAAGGCTTCGGGAGTAAACCCTGAGGAAAAATATGAAGCAGAGTCTCGTAGACGGTTAGTTGGTGCACAGCACCTCTTTCGGGCAACTCCCTGCTGCCTTGCAGGTCGCACATGGTTGTGCAAGGGCTAGAGAACCTAACTCGAACAAACGTCGAGTGGTGCTGGGGACGCCGCTTTGTACCCAAATTCCAAAGAATCTTCATTGAAGCCGAATCATCCTCCAGTAGGAGATAGTCGCACAAAAGTAAAAGTAAAGTAAGTGCACTGTTCCACTACGTTGCTTATTAGGAAAATAAAGATGAGTATGGTCTAAGTCAAAAATCTCAACCGAAAAATTACAACTGGCTATAAATACAGTATCACAGAATCGTCAATTTAAAACTGACTACGTACCGTATTTGCGAAGCGTTCAGGCGGGGATTACCGCGCTTTGAGGAAAAAAGTTGGATAGCAGGACTGGCGTTGTCGAATAAGTGGCAGAAGCAGAACAGTGAGCACACGAACACAGCCGACGCAGCTCGTCCATCGGTACAATGCACAACGCACACGTTGCCCGGGTTCTGATGTAACCACAAACGAGCGTTCAAGCACAATTCAATCAGGGAGCGAAGTGAAGGGGCCTTGTGTGGATCGAACACGCGATGCGAGACGCGCCCATCGAACCACTGATCAGATCGATAACTTCGAGGGCTGAGATTATAAATTGCATACGAGTTCGGATAGTGGGAGTCTAGGAACGCCTGCACCTCTTCAATGGAGTTGCTGTGAGCGAACGATTCCATACCTGACTCCGCAGGAAAGGGCATAACTGTGAGAATCGAAGAAAATAATAAGCACAAGGGAGAAGAGGAAGATAAACGTGACGGGATATGCCTACTACCGATTTGAGAACAAGTCCATATCGAAAAATCGAGTTGTGGAAGCGGTACGAGTAATAACAGTAAGCAAACATTTTTATGACAAGACACTGAAGTTGAATTCCAGCAGAGCAATTTTATCGCGATCTTGGTAACGGGGCAATACTACACCGCATCTATAATGGGTAGATTAATAAAAACATTCAAAACAGAATGAAAGACATCTGACTGGGGTTGAAGCAAACGTGCGAACTCACCAGCAACACGTGAAGTGATCAATTGGAAATCCAATTCACCAGAGAAGGTTCTGTTTGGAAAAAAACGTCTCAAAAAGTTGAAACAGCACATGAAATAAGAATCCGAAAAGACGTCAGCTAAGGCCCGTTTGATTAACGCCCGGGTGGTAAATAAAAATGTGGTGTGGGGCTAACCGGATAATAATGTAAACGACAAATGCGCATCAGTCATCCTGAGAAGCAGTTAAGGAATGGGGTGGGCGTTGTTGAAATGTTTGGGAGTGACTAGGCAGGCAAATGACGTCAGATTGACATCAATTCACGGTCACGCAATGAACAAGCGTTAAGTTAACATGATCACTTTTCCAATGACGAGTGGGATACACACTTGTTGCGTTGAATCCAGGCATACGCTACAATTTAACAAGTATTATCAATATTGGTGCTGTAAATATTGTTGGTCTAAGCTAGTAAATTTGATCGTGTTTTGTTACGCCCAACAAACAAAATTGAGCGTACCGAGACGGGACGGCAATTCTCCGCTAGTGTCGTCAGACAACAATATTTTACCATTCCCAACATCAAATGGACCGTAGTTCGCACTTTAAATTATATCAATTCACCTAAAATTCTGTGAAAGCGTCAGCAGTAAGTGATGGAGTTTAGTCGCATCAAATGTTTTGCTTTGTTCGTTGAATATGGGTGTAAGCTAAAGAGTATTCAATCCAGGAAGCAAAAACTTGAAACAGTAGTTATGTTATCACTGAGTGCATTATGCTATTTCATTGTGAGCAAGGAAATATCGTGACTGTGAACAAGGTTATTCCAGTTAAAACATTGTAGGATTGATGTTAGTATCGCTTAACAAGTCATAGAGACGCCAATATGCTTCAAGCAAGTGTCCCTTGAAAATAATGTTCATTGTTGTTTATGGTCTCAATCGGTCGATGTCGACCATAGATGTACCTTATAGCTAATGAAGTTTTCATACTGCACCAATTTTCGAATGACTAAACAGTCCGATTCGTTAGGAACAATCTCTTTAGCGGCATTTACAGCGATAGGCGGTACGATGTCAGTGGCACGCTGACGGTGTGGTCTACAATCAGCAGTCGAGAGAAGTATCTACACATCCCCGGCTGGTAGACGACGCTTTACACAGTGCCTTTAAAATAAGCGGTAAAAGGCAAGTTATTTTCAACTCGTAGGGTCAATGTCCAGAGCTTTCATTTCCTTTTTGCAAACGTGGGCTAGAGGTGCGGTATGCTCAATGGTCAACTTCCTAATTTCAAGTCACAATCGAGTAGATCTTTCATAATACAACCATTTTCCATTTTGTACACACGGCCTAGCCAGTGTATACGGTGCTGTCTTAGAAGGGTGAACATGCTCTGTAGACTAGCTTTTGAAAGCACTTCAGCATTAGTCACTATGTTCATTCACGATATGCTTCTTAAATAGAAAGCTCACAGCTTCAGTTGGTGCCTTGCGTGGATTATGCAGGTGTCACTGAAGTACAGTAAATGATCTAGTACACGCGCTGTCTTCATAGTAAAATAGCGGTTACCCCAGACATTACAATTCAAACCGGTAAACATGGCAGCTGCTTTGGTAACCGACTTATGAATCTCATTGTCAAGCGAGAGGTTATCCGTAATGGTGGAACCAAGATATGTGAAATGATGTACTGTTTCACACTGACAGTTTTCAAAATTGATGACGGGAAGCGACATAGTCCCTTGACGAAAGACTTTGGTCTTGCTCATGCGGATTTTTCTGTCAAAGAAGGGTTTGCCCCACACCAGTATAAGGTGAGTGTGGTGCTGCATTTTTATTCTGGACTTCAAAATCGTTTATACCACCAAACAGATGAATGAGCTCTGATTTTTAATTCAAAAGAAATTTGAGTGCAATCGGTTAGAGTAAGTTTTGGGTAACGTTTAACTTCTGATTCATAAGTAACAGTCAACCCAACACCTGTGCAACTACTTCACCCAAAAGAGTCTACAGTAAACCTAGGGGAATATCATGTCGCGTAGGTGTTGGGTGAGTCAAGTTGTACCATTTTTCACTACAAACTACCTGACTCAACTATGTTAGTATTGTTTGGAATACTTGTAGCTCGGGTCGTTGTTGTAGCGTACTTGAATTTGTTCTCCGAGCTTGTTGATTTTGCATCGGACGTTTCGTTGCCAGTGGTCGGCCGGCCAAATACCATCGTCAATGCCACTTCGAGCAATCAATTTGCCAACAATCGCTGAAGATGTTGCCTAGACTGGCAACGAAACGTCCGATGCAAAATCAACAAGCTCGGAGAACAAATTCAAGTACGCTGACTCGACTATGTTAACGAACTTCCATCGTCTCATTATGCCCTTTCCCACGATTATTCTGTACCCCCACACGTTCAATCCGTTGTTGTCATATAAATACAAACCATGTCCACATGTATCTGGGCACTTGGACCTTGAACTTTCGCTTAAATTTCCATTCCGGCCTTGTTCTGTTTTCCTGACTGTGCGGCACTTTGATTGGATCAGGCTTGTGCTTTCATACCACTACCGGTTTCAGATCAAATCAGCACAATGTTAGCTGCACAGCACAGAAGTGCTACACAATTGCACATCCGTGCAAGTTATAGTAATCACAAAAAGCCTATCATTTCAAACGTGATATATGTGCTCCCATATTGACTGAACGCCGATGGTACAAGCAACAAATAGGTTTCTGGCGATTAGTAGTGCTCCAACTTGGGGCTCGTAATTCGAGCATTCAGCAAATAAAGCACACTGAGATCTCGGTAACTCAACACAAGTTTCTCGTTCTACAAGGCTTAATTTATCATACACTCGAGGCATCTATCCAGTACCAATGCTGAAAAGAATTGTTGAAAAGGTTATCTATATCAAAAAGTCTCATTGATTCTGTATTCATTAGTTACAACGCGACCACAGTGATAAAGACTAAGAATGCAATATGAATTTATCTGAACGAACGCGCCTTCACTAAACGTAAAATAATCACAACGTAGATCAACACAAAAGACATACGCAGAGACCGATTCCAATACTTTACTCGAGGCATCGCGAATATTCTTCATTAGACTACCGGCACCACCTCGAAGAAGACCCAAAACACTCGCTGCTCCGGATCCAGAAGCGCTTGTGCGCACCTCGGGGACTTCATTAGGCGCTACGTGTTTGACCTTCGCTGAAGGTACACTCTCGTTAACAGGAAGTTGTCCGGGTTGCATGAGGGTGGGTTCTCGCTGTTGACTTGGCGCTGGTGGTCTTGAGGGAAATGGTTTGGGTTGAGGCTGAGTTGGTGAAGCACTCGGGTTGGCTCCATCACCTGAAAACAATGGGTAAAGTGCTAGTAAATTGAGGAGACAATAAAAACAAGTAAGAAGAAGAAAAGCAATACAAGATGAATGCTGACAAAAATCTGTTGAATCACGCGCAACACATGTTACGATTATATTCGGTAATTCGATGGGGACAGGGGTTTATTGGCCATCGGCGCGAATAAGCGAATATAAAATAATAACAATTACTCGAGCCTTTTCTTGCACGGATGTGTGAATTAGGATTATTTTTGCGCTGTACGCGTGGTAGCTTGCTAAATTGATTGCCAGCCCGAATGATATACATGAAAGAACACGCTGGACTCAAGGTGTCAGAAGCTGTTAGATACTTCCCAGTCAGTGCAGCGCATCCTATTCAAATGTTTATCATTAATACGTTGGCGGCGATGTGAGCCACATTGGTACATGGCCATCACATGGAGATATACAACTTTGAACCTGTCGCCCACACGGAAAGAATAACAAATCAGCGATCGCGACCAACGTGTTAACAAAGACTCGGCAACACACGACATCATCTTCACAAACGTTTCTGTTCCCATGGTCCGTAATTCCGTAACAATAATGTCAAAAAGCTTGCTGTTGAAGCATTATGATAAAATCGATCTCGATAATACAATATTTACCGTTTGGGGGTGATGTTTTCTGATTATCATTTATTGACTTCTTCACAGCACAAAGCTGAATTTTCAAACGTTTACCAATAAAGCTTTTTTTATTCAGCCGTTTATACATCTGTTTAGACCAGAGCAACTTGCATGTATCAAATCCTAGATACATTATGACTGTGCTGCACTTTTAATTGCTTCATGGTTATCATTTCATACATCATACACACATCAAGGATTACCTGCGTCGAAACGAAAGAAAGGCAAGGCATTACACCCAACGAGTGCTATAGAATTGAGACAGCGAGTCAGTGTCACTTTCTCAATCTAAAGTGAAGAACGCGTCATGTGAATAACGGCAACACAGGATGGTGCGTACCCGCAGAATGTGACGGCGTACCAACGAAATTGATGGATGATTTCCCATCAAAAGATGAGTTTAGGGGCCGGTGCCCCGTTCGTATTACCTAGGGCTGGTGACAATACCACAACAGGTAGGGTATACACATACGGGCATTAGACAGGAAAGCAACCAAGTATACGAGCAATAATATCATTTTGACCATCACGGTTTAATAGAGCAAGTGTTCTGCGAAACTTCATGGAAAAAAGTGAAATGTGATGGAACGTTGATCACGAAGATCCATTAACCACTCAGATTCGAGATCTTTCGTGCAAAAAAGGACAGCTTGTCAATGTACTGGGAATTCGAAATCGACGAATTTAAGAAAACATAAGTGAATAGAAAGATAATTACTCGCATAGATTTAGCCTAAAATGAAGGCAACAGCTAAAAACAGGGACAACCCAACGCCACCTACAGGGATTAGCCGATGTCAAGAGGATGTTTACCATCAAAATACATTTTCGGTGTGGTCTCCTATAATGATATGGGTGTAGAACTTTCTCGGTGTACTTCGATGATGAATTTACGTCATGGTGTAATTCAGTGAAAACAAACAAAAGCAGACACTCCGACCAGGTTGACAAATTCGTTCAGAAAACTTGGTGCTGTTCGCGTTGAAATAGTTTTGGTAGTTCAATAAATTCTGAATGTTATCGGAACCTTGCAAAAATTCATGGAGTGCAAGTCACTTTTCTTTCTTCAGTTATAGGTCAAATTTATAAAGCTGTACATAAACGCATAAACGTATAGAAAAAACGGTGCCTGGTGATTTAGATTAAATTGCTCTTACATATACGATCTTGTTGAAACGCAAAAACAGGGAACGAGTATTAAATAGTTCGCTTTCGAAAGCAAACACTAGTTGCATAGGAATGAGTAACGTGGATGGTCATTGAAAATAGAAGACAGTTTGCGGTAACGAAAATATCGGTTAATGAAGGTATATCAAGGCTCACTGAACCTAATCTTACTGTCTCCACCTGATGACGGCAAACAGCCAGAAACCGGTAGTGGAGTGTAATTTCGGGGGATGTGAGCAACACATTACTTTGTATATCAATGCAGTTCAACAGAATTCGATACAAGGTACCCCAGAGTAACGCAACAGTATTAATTGAAATAACAAGAATGCAACGTACGTTGAACTTGTTCATTGTTTGAAACGGTCGGGTCGCTAAACGACGCATGTGTCTTTCGTTTCTCAGCCTCTTTCAAAAGTGGGATGCTACCGGAAACGCTAACTTCGCGAGCGGAAGCCAATTCCGATAATTCACCGAGAACCTCTGTGACCGTTGGACGTTGTCTTGGATCGATGAGTAGCATTTGACCTTGAAGAAGAGTGACCGTTTCAAAAAAGCATGGTGCAGCAACAATAATTTCAAAAATATAAGGATGCTTTATTAAGGACTCGCTAAAAGCAGGCAGAGTAGCCAAAATGTTCAAAATTACAAACGGGTGAAGAAAGATTGAACTTCGAAGCCACTGCTGCTGATGGTTGGTAGAATAGAACTGTTTTATCACATGAGTACACACATGCGCATGTGAATGACGTTGAACGCATGGCGTTGAAGTGAAATTCGTATTTTTCCATCACACACAACTCACAGCGTGTTGTTTGCACTCGTCGGGAAGAGGCAGCATATTTAAGATCCGCATGCCTTGAAACAGTAGAGAACGTGAAAACAAAGCTTGGAATTAACAGACGGTATTGGTACAACTAACCAGCAGTTCAACCACAGGAACATATAAGTGCATATGTGGATTTGGTTAAACGCATGGGCATGAACAAAGCAGCAAAATTTGCGCGTTTTCCACTTCACACACCCCATGACCCTTAATGAACAATTTATTAACAATCACCTATCAGAGACTGGCAACAAAGAGGCAGGTCGATAAAACGTATGAAAAACGGAAGAAACCGGTGAAAAAATGCTGTTCAACATAAAAGCATTAGCTTACGAAAGTAAAAGAAATGCGATTAAAACTGCAAACACTTGCAAACATTTATGGACTTCGTTCGATGTCGAACATTGATGTACAGCCGGAGCGTTTTTCCGTTAATATGATCATGCAGAATGATTGAATGTGAAAACCTCCTGACTAACGTTTACAGTGAGACAAGTATCCGACACAGTAGCATTCTTAGTTTGCTGTTTGTATATTTAGCATGCAAGTAATCGCATAACACGTCGAATGCGATGGCGGAAACTGCCGACTTTCCGCTGGTGCGTTGATGTTTAGATCGTTTGGAACATTTTTTTATCATTTCAACCCTTTATATCAAATTATCGACATCGTCTGGAAAGAAAATAACACTAAGAGTAATTTTTATGTTGTTTTTACATATTCTCTACACAAAGATATCGGTCACGACCCACCGGTGGATCGTATCGCACTCAACGTGTTAAGATAGTCAGTTCGTAACGTTTCGCTAGTCTTTAGATAGAGTGTCAAATCATTCATACTTAAGCGAGCCTCCTGTTTGTATTTATGCCACTGGTCTGTCACGTGCCAATAGTTATCAGCTGTGTGACAATAGTATACGCAAGCATGAACGCACAAGCCGGGAACCAGGAAATTTACGTAGATAATCATCATCACAGACAGCATTACCGCGCGTACCGAATGCTTAACTGCCACACAACCATGAAAAAGTAAAAGCCTAAAAGATGGGGAAGGGTGGGACTTAAATTGCTACGGAATCTATAGAAGAGTAAGCACAAACAAACTGGGTAGAGGTGCCTACACCTCGAATGGAACATGCATTCAAACAAGTTTCGTGAACGAGTAGAGCGACATCAGCATGGCAGCTTCCTTGCGGCTTTAACTGTCATGCATAACAAAAAGCTTTTCTCATCACTCCGCTTGACAACATACAAGGTTAACCAAACACTCCAAGAAGATGTTTAGTGCAATACCGGCATTGAACACTACTAGCCAACATGTTTCAAAGAAACGTTGTAAGTTACAGGGAACTCACGAATCAAATTGTGGAAGACGGTGTGACTGGACGGAGTCGAAGGGAGGGAGTAGTTCGCGTTCAAAATTGCCAGCTTTGCCGAATCTTCGAAAGGATGATGTGTGCAGCACAGATAGAAGAGTATACATCCTAATGCCTAAAAATGAATAGATATGGATCAAAATGTATGAAATCGAAGGCTAGATCGAGGAAAAGTGCCGTGGACTGAGATACTGTCAGGTTGACCAGACCTAGACAGTAAGACACCAGTGTGTTTCCACATGCAGATAAGTGAGTTTAAATACTGAACGATTTGCACTTCCCAACAGCTTGGTGGCAGTGAGTGACTAACTCGAAACGCCAAATGTTGAAACACAAAATTAGCATGATGTGCCGTAGGATAATGGTTATAGGATTTAACAGCCAATGAAAGACGAAGAGGCTACGCTCTAGAACATACGTCCAAATAACCCTTGAGCGCTCACGGGTTGTAACAGCGTCAGTGAGAGTAATGAAATGTGGACTGAATTGAGTTTACTGCAAATGGAGACCGTTGCCCATGATCGGAGCGAGGAAAACAATTGGGTGCTCACATTCCTATCCTGGTAATGGATGGACGTTTGCCGTCATCAGGTGTAGACAGTAATGTCAGGTTCAGTTATCCTTGAAACAGTGGTATAGTGGTAAACAAAGGAATACTTGTATGCCACTGGGAAATAGGGTTCTTATAAATAACAAAATTTTCGTTACGTTGCTAAATACGCGAACAAGTGAGAGGTTTAGAATGTTGGATGGTGTACTGCATCACAGTGCGTTACGCCGCTGCCGTTTAAGACACAACGTTGAGAGAATGGCGAACCCGTGATGTTGGGCTGGGAAATAACAACGTACTGAAGAAGAACGCTGATGACCGAAAAATAGGGGTCAATCGCCGTTAAAGCGTTCTTGACCGCGTACTAGCGCGGTAAAGAATTTTAGTTGGGGTGGTTAATGTGGAGAGGGGAGACAAACAATACAGCATACATAAAAGAAAAAACACATTAGCAACAATTAATGAGTATTGAAAAAAACAGCTTGCGCAAACATAAACTGTGGTACACCACTGTCCCCATTCAAACGATCTAAAAAGTATAAATCACATACCCAAACATCTGAAGGTGTTCCAATCGGATAGTTCAGATAGAGATCCAGAAGTTCCGGGGGTCTGTACATCGGAGTGGTGAACTTTTCAAGCTGTTTTAACACACGTGGAAAGTGTCACATGTAAGTTATTTATAATTAAAATACATGAATAACATTTTGCGGAGGTTTGAATCCGAATGGAACATATTGGGCCAATTTTTCAACAAGTTTAATTGAGGAGACTTATAAATACTGATTAAGTTAAAGCAATGTCCAACGACTGAGGTTTGAAGTCATAGAATTGTTGCGAGATAAGAATACGGCATCCTTAAATACAAGTGTAACTGAGGAGATGATACATGAAAATATGTATGGAATCACAAGTATGATCCAGACAAAGTGCCGCACAGTCATAGAGCGCAAGTAGGATATGATACTGTTAGGTTGCCCAAACATAGAGATATACAAATAAAATCGGCAATGAGGCTCCAGTGCGTTACCGCATGCAACTCAATATCGGTAGCAAATTTAATCAGCACGGTGATAGCTGCGCAGTACAAAAGTATCGCACATCTGTGCGATATCTGAGTATAGAGTTTGGAAGTGAATGCGGAACAAAAAAGCCCCTGGCCATATTGTGGGTGGAAAGAGAGATGATTTTGACCAGATAAAAAAGCTTATTTAGCCACCAAAGTTCAAAAGCCCAGACGTGTCAACCACAAACACCTCGGCACATGTAAATCACGCTCAGCATAACATGTACCCATATCGCGAAACTGTCAAGGCTTGGGAGTTACGAAATTTAACTAGCTTACCGGAGTAGGTTTCTCAACTGATGTTCAGGCAAAACATGAGTCACAATTGATTGAAAGTGAAATCATACAGACACTTGTAAAAGGCCGCAGATTGGGCGCGCATATCGTGGGATCTAGGCAGAGCTTAAAAACGTGCGAAACAGAGGAACAGCGTTGTTAAGTTGGATGAAATAGATACGCTTTCATGCCTATGAGAATCGAAGGGAAGAGCTGCCACAGAAACGTTATACCAGTCGTTTATAGTCCCTTATTTCGACTAGATCAATTAAACCAACGGTTTATGCTAAACAAGTTCAGATCGATTAGACAACCAGCTTGCAAGTATTATGTAGCACAGAGAAGTGGTAAAAGAATATATCGAAAAGCAATCGAGGGATCACAGTTAAGCATATTGTTTTTTTTTGAAAAAATCAAAAACCATATCGATGACAGCAAAGTATCGTTTATGGAATAAAACACGTAAGAGACATAGGCAGTTTGTGATTTAAGCACCGAATTTGTCCTATAAAGTCCACATGTGAACTGAGCCTCACGAAGACTACAAATCACAAGCAGCGTATTCATTGAACAGCAGTCAACTCGAACGCATTTTACCGAATAAAGTGACCAAGGATAGGCTAGGTCAATCACATGATGGAAATGAATATCGAATTTTCGGATGGATTTACACGAAAGGTATAACCGCGATCGCTGACGAAATGATATGAGCCAATAATGAAACTGTGTTGAATGCCAAAGATCTAAAGTACTTAATTCTGGTGTAACGCAAAATGTAAGTGACCTTAGGTCACCTACGCACTTCACAATCGAAGATGGCAAAAGTGATCTGAAAGTTTTCTTTTGACGAAACTTGAAACAAAAATCCGACATCAGCAAAGATACCAGATGTTTCCCTGGGAAACAGAATTTCCTAAACAAACATGAGGTGATCATTAAATAATCTGATAAAAACTGGGGCTATACATCGCCGAATTCCCTAGTTGGGTACAAGCATGGTGGAGATGCTTCGACTGGCAGCGTAGGCAAACACCAGTATGGTGTTCTTGACAAATAGGCCAAGGCAATGATGTATACTGTGGTAGCTTAGAATGGCGAAACTTTAGCACATGGAGGGAAATGCGATGGGTGGAACCATACTTACTGCAACGCGATTCTAATGCCAGGGAAATGAATAGTCAGCCATTGCTCAAAGTGACTACCGATAAAATACAGCGCACGGTTGGCTGGAGACGATAAACCCGATAGGTGAGATATTCATTTCAAACGTGTATAAACTTATATGTAATAACTCATGAAAGTTGATAATATGCACGAGGGCCTATTGACGAAATTGTCTACTTTTAACCGACCAAAGAATGGTCAAGCCAAAATGCATACCGCGAAACAGAGAAGCTGATATTGAGAAGCCAAATGAGCCTGTGCGATGAATAGTATTTATTGTGGTAAATTAGCCCTATGCTAGGGTTCAAAGAAATGCAAAATCCCAGATCTACTCATATTCATCCGGAGTTAGTTTCATCATCTGATCTAAAACGCCAGCGGCTGTGGCATATGGTTGATGATGTTTCGAAAGAGCAAAAAACTGAGATAATCGTGTGTAAGGCTGCGAAAAATAGCTTTAAATCATATGTACTTTGACTTTTAATCAGAAACTGCAGACAATAAAGCTGCGAAATTCGTTACCAAAATAATCAAGGCAATTCGCCATGGAAACTTAATTCCATTGTGCACCGCATGGTAGGTTCACTGACCTCGAACCTGCCGGGTAAATGTGTTGATTTAAACAACACGTATGCGATACATGTATTTTAAATTTTAGATCTATGATCGCATAAGTTTGAGGTTTGTGGTCGCGCACAATCGATTTGAAACAGAGGCAGTAGCTCGACTTACCTCCTCTTGAACAGTGAGACGTTTTAGTGCATTCCACGTCGAGTCTGGATTGTAGAGTTCGGTGCTTGCGCTTCCAAAATCACATAGTTTTATAATGAAATCTTCGGAAAGCAGTAAATTCTCAATTTTCAAATCCCGATGTATCACAGACGGGCACTGATCATGCATATGCTGCACGGCCCTGCAGGTTTGGTGCATAATTTGTGTTATCACATCGACAGGTAGGGCAGGTTCTTGACGAGGGACTGGCAAGTATTGGTTGAGCTGACCAGCTGAATTTGCAAAATGAGCACCGGAAATCAGATGACTAAGGAAGGACCGATTTTAGTACAGTGCTCAAAAGTTGAACATAAAATCAATAATGTTATACTTGTTGTGGAATGCTTAAGTGCTGCGATAAAGAATGGTCAACATCATCAGGAACAGCATTTAACCGGTAGTTAATATATAATATGGAAGCACAAGCATGATCCAAGCGCAGGCGGATCCTGACCCTACTGTCCAAGACTGGACGTGGGCAAAGTTACTGTCAGGTCGGACAGGTCTAGACAGAAAATAGAAAGAAAATATAAATATAAGTGGCAGTGAGACTGAAACGTGTTTCCGCATGCAGCTCACCGCTGGGGGCAAACGAATTTCGCAAGGCGCTAGCTGCACAGCACAAAAGTTCATAACTGGCCAATTCGATTTCTCTTAAATGAACAGGTTCACAGTTCTCGATCACAAAGCGCTAGCAAGTGCCGAATGCTTAACTGCCACGCAACTATTAAAAATTAAAATCCTAAAAGATTGGAAAGGGCGTGAATGGACCAGATATATAGAATCTAAATAAGCACAAACAAACTGGAACGAGGTACCTAAAAATTGAATGGAATATGCATTACATGCATTACATTACGAGGTTCGTGAAGGAGAACAGCGACCTCAACACGATAGCTTCCTTGTAGATTTCATTGTCATGCATCATGCCAAGCTTTCTCGCCAACATAAAAGATTACTGCTTACTGCAAGAACGCCGCTGAACAAGGTATCGAACAATATTCTCAGGTGTAACTAGCCATTCCGATATGATATCGCAATGGTGAGTTGAGTTGAGAAGAATCACCGGAATGTAAGGAAAAATGGAAACGCAATGAAACAAGCAGGAACACATTAACTTAATTACTTTTGTGAGCCCTAACATGCGCCAAGGTGCGTAACACGAAAACAGTGTTAGAATGCTCGCGATGAGTGCTGACAACGATTTTTCGAGTGATATGCTGAACTCCACCCTCCGGTATAACACAAAAAGCGCCGAAAAGATCGACGACAACGATTGCGGACTCGTAATAGTTCGGGTTTCGGAATGATTGCATTCGATCGGTTCGACCGATAACATCTTCGGAATTATGAAAAGTTGGACAACGTCAGCCGCAATCGAAAGATATGCAATTCGCCAATGTCCGTCAAACGAGCCCTGTGTGGCGAAGGTTTGAAATGTACCGGTTGGCACGAAATCGACTGACAAATCAGATCGAAGTGACATTCTGGACAGAAACGTTGAGGATCAGTGTTGTTATTTGTCTTGTAAGTAATAAACGCCTTTGAACAATTGGCTTCTTTTGTGTTGTGGGATTCGTGGGTGAACATGATTAGCGGCCGACCTCAGGGATGAATCGAGACACAATCGATATGCGTGCGTTCAGCGCGAGGATTACGTTGTTAATGTTGGACCGATGACACGAAAATTTGATTATTGCACAGGTGTGTGCCAGCTGCCACTTGTTGGCCTGAAATGAGCGTACGCATCTGTGGCTTCTCTTTACTACTCCACCAGATATACTAGGTGTTTCTCGACTGGCATCTGTTGCTCAATTTGAAGCTTACAAAATAGTATTGTATGCTGACATTCGCAAGGTGTGACCAACCTATCTCCAGCATCACTTCCTATTCCATAGCTGCTTTGTCAGCTGTGAAAGTTTATTATCGTCAATAGTCTTTGACCAATGGATATGATGATCTTGTACAGGCATCGATTGCTGAACTTCTTTAGGCATTGGTAACGGTTGTTGCGGTTTGCAGTGTTTACGCTCCATGTAGACTTGATTTTGGATTGGAGTTGTTAATTATGATTTGGATCTGAACAGACAGTTGAGTACAGTATTCAGTATTCCAGAGTTGAGCAATGTTATGAATATGTTGATTAAGTGAGTCTTGATATTTTCATCTGTTCACTTTACTTTTTACGGGCAACATCTTCAACGAATCACCGTCAAGTGTGATGTTGGTCGAAATAGGTTTGAGAAGCTAGCTTTTGTGTTTTTCATATTCAAACCTGCGTGCCAAGTCTTTAATCGTTTCCAAAATATGATACAATTAATCCGATACAGCATGGTCAGGCCGTCGGTGTAGATCAAGTCATGCATGTGATTGCAGAGCGTCAAATGGATTCCGAGGTTTTTTCATTTTTGAAGATTCGTAAACTAGTTGCAAGACCAAAACGAGAAGAAACACGAAAAGCAATCCTCATCTTAAATGATCTCTTTCCTGTGAGTTCCTAATGACTCTGACAATATTAGATGGTCCATCGTAGCATCGTTGCCCGCAAGGGCCTGTCCACCCACTAAACCGAACACTTCTTAAAGCGATTACCGAAGCGTTTAACATTTTAAATAGCTATTACAAACCCTCAATGCATGCTTGTAACTCAATTGAGAAATGAATAGCACTTGTGTCTGGTTGATTGCACTCACATCTGATTTTGTTAAAGTTTTGGTTTCACTCATGCCACTATTAAATTTTTTAAGGTATCTGATAGATCGACACCGTAGTGGCCTTGTAAATGTGTTTCTGGAGCAAAGATAATTAGGTTGTTCAAGATGAGTGAATCAGTTTATCAATTTAGTGGGAGGGTGGCAGGATAAATAAGAAATGTTTCGAATTTGACGCGTCCGTTTACAAAAGCCAGTTATTATGCAAGGGTGACATAGGACAAGCAAGCAAAAGCCGCTTAGTTTTACGAAATATCAAACAACAAACTGACCTTTGCAAAATTCAGTAACAAGCAAGTATTCTGTACGCGAAGACTTTGTTTTATCAGCACTCAATGAAGCAGCTTGGTAAAATGCGATTATGTTGGGGTGACCAGTCAATAGTTTCTATCAAAATCAGACACATTTGAAACAAGCATACCAAAAACTTTATTTCTCGGATTATTGTTTCACTGTTTTCTTTGCCCTGTGAAATCATACGCTGTACAGAATGAATTAATTTCATTTATTTTTTACCTTTAAAGCGAACGTCTCGCCTTTAGTGACGTCTTGAGCTTCGTAAACAACACCAAAACCTCCTGTAATTTGAGTAACAATCTAGTTGAGAAACCGACCTTCCGCGATGGTTCTCTTTATGCGTAACGATAGAGGTCCCACATGAATGCTTCCACCGACAAAATCGTTTTCAACTTTTGAGGAAGCCACATTTGAAAAGTAATTGAATGCAGATTTGAGATAATCAGCCATTTATGTCAAATCTGAAAAAGATGGCGGAAATGAGACAGTTATTCCATATTTGCATCAATTATTATACAACAATATGAAGAGCAGAGATTAAAAGTGGAGAACAAAATGATTGCGTAACGGTTGATTAATTGTTAAACCACCAGAGATAGCAAATCAAACAGATTGCTTACAACTTTCAACGACACACATGAATTCAACATACCATTCAACTTTATATAAAATAAATCACATTCGTAGAAAATAAAAACAGGATTTTAGCAAAAGACATTAATTAAACGTAATCGGTTTTATACGAAGCTAAGTGTGACCACTCTTTGAGCATGCAACAGTTTACTAACACTCTGAGCGCTTTCTTTACGCTATAATACACGATACGCTGAGTCAGCATGTCGCAGTAGTCTCTGTAGCAGAAGGTCACAGTGGATTTCAAAGCCGATCAGTTGATTATTGTAAGATTTCTCCCAATTTGTAATAAAATACTGAACGAGGACGCACCGAAAAACAGATTGAAGCTTTCGACAAAAGAAAGCATGGCGGCCAAAAGGCCGACAAATAGGCGGTACTACGTAATGCAAGCAACCTCCTGGAACAACTGCTAGATATTTTGGTCTAAAGGTTCGAGAAACAATGGAGACAGTCAGAAAATTACAGAGAATAATGATATACCAAAAAGCAACAAGAAGCATCGCTTGTCTCGTGAGTCGGACATTTTGTGAGCAATTTATCTGACCAGTTACAGTTACCGCTATTTGGTCTAGTGAGCCCCGAATGGTTCATTTTATATTGCCAAGCGCAGCAGAAATAACGTTTCACTTTGGTTCGATGAACAGATTTAAGGCAGCATACCCTGAGTGATTGATCCCGATTTTCTAAGGGGGTGCCGATATGTTAGGAAGCACAGTGAATTATCTAACTTTCAGGTATGGGAAACACAAACTGTTTTTCAATGTTGCGGACAGTACATTATCATTCAAATTTTCGAAAATTGCTCAATTCGTGCCATCCACACGATGGAATAATGTATGATTTATAAAAGCACATGTCTGCAGTAAGATAATATCATCATTTTTATGATAGCATTAAAACGGTGTCAAGTACAGAGTGCTAAACTACCATATAAACATGACGTTAAGATCCAAAAATAGATGCTGAATGGTGAGACTTAGAAAGCTACTGAACCTGTAGAAGATAAGACACACTTACGTACATACATACACACAGACACGCATAGGATGAGGTGCATACATCTCGAATTAAACATACATTCAAGTAAGTGAACGAGTACAGCGATATCAGTATAGCAGCTTTGTTGCGTCGTTTACTGACCCGCAACATAACAGGTTTCCTTGCTAATTCACTTTACAGTCTCTGAATGTGCGGCACTTTGCCTGGATTAGGCTTGTGCTTTCATATCATACCATACTTTACTTTACAACATACAAGATTAATCAAACACCCCAAGGGGATGCCTACAAACAGACCGCCTCTAAACAGGATTTTGAATCATATCACTAGAAGTAAGAAGCCACAGCGAAGTCCAATCTCTTAGACCCCAACTTAATAGACAGATCGCTCCAACTGCAGCTAGTTTGCTGGTCAAAGCATTTATCTGCTCTAGCCAAGTCTGTCTACCCTTACAACGATGCCATTTCGAGTTATGGGCGGCAAACAATGATTTTACATTCGTAATGCGGGTTTAAAACCGAGGCCATGGGCAGAAAGAAATGCTGATGCTTGCTCATTTGCGATGGTTGAGTTTTTCTCTTACAGTGTAATAAAACTTTCAAATATTGCAACGTCGGGTGGAACCGATATAAGCTAGAATGATTATGCTAACGACTTTTCCTGGTAAATAGTTGGAACCACTTCATCATCATCATGAAACACAAGTCTGGAGCCAGACAAAGTGCCAAGCAATATGAAGCAGGAAAAGCAGATAAGCAAGCGCGTGAAAAAAGGAAAGCAGGCAAGCGGAATATGCGAAAGCAAATGCGCAAAAAGCAGCTTGTTTTTGTAGTTTCACTGCATTTTTGTTTTGTTTTTTCAATATAAAATAATACCAGATCAAAAAATTATGACACACATAATAAAACACACTGGCGCCACTGCCTTCTGTTTGTAGCCATATCGCGTAAGGTTTCAAGCCAACTATTAGGTGGAGCTTTTGGACCCCACCCAGGCAAACGAATACGCCCAACTGAGTCTAGCGCTACGGTGAGTTTCTTCATCCCAACGCGCCACGTCATGGACTGGCCACCTGATCGTTTCTCCCAGCTTCTGCCAGGCTCTGCGAACAAGGCACGGCACGGTAAACGGTGAGTAGGCATTCTTAAAACATGTCCCGACCATCGCAAGCGAGCAAGCATCAGCATTTCTCTCAGTCCGTGGCCACCTGGTACTAACACCCGCTTGCAGACATCTATATTTGCAACACGATGCTGCTACCGAATGCGAGCAATCCTACGCAGGCAACGCGTATCAAAAACAGAAGGCGGACGAACATCTTCCGCTCGGATAGACCAGGTTTCGCAGCAATAAAGGAGTGTAGCACGCACCACTGCGTTGTACACTCGGCCTTTAGTATGGCGTGAAACATCGCGTCGACGTCATATGTGACGACGGTTAGCAAACGCTGCACTCGCTTTGCGAACACGATGTGCGATCTCGTCCTCGAAACAACCGCCAGCAGAGATACAACTGCCAAGGTAAACAAAGCTGTCGACCAATTCAAGATTGACATCGCACATAGTTAGGTTTGGAACAGAGCCGCTCTAATCCTGGGTAAGTGTTTTACACTTGTTAGGCGCAAAGCACATGCTATACCTTGAAGCCTCAAGTGCCAGGCGGTTCAGGGCTTGTTGCATTATATGAGGGTCATCTCCCAGAAGTACGATGTCATCCGCATACTCTAGATCGGTAGCTCTCTTACCAGGCAGAAGTTCAACACCTGTGCCCACCAGACCAGTTAAAGCTTTACTCAGAAGATCTTCGATCGCGAAGTTAAAAAGGAACTGCGAGATAGGGCATTCCTGCCGCACCCCGCTGGAGATATTGAACGAGGACGACAATTGTCCGTACGCTCGAACCCTGCCCGAAGTTTTGCACTTAACCATTCAGGGAATACGTTCACCATTTTAACGTGGGTATAAAGCCATCGCACAGAGACTAGAACATAACGTGGTGCGATGGTTTTTATCTTCAGGCTAAAGCAAAGCGACATATACCAGGAAGATCGTTGGATAGAGGTCAGACGAACACTATTTAGGTCCACTGTCTTGTGGGTGAGGTTATTTAGCCAAAGGCTCTAGTCGATAACCCTAACTTATCTCCTGTTTACCCATTTGGGTAGTTGCTTTACTAGCAACGCTTGTTTAAATAAGAAGATTGAAGCTCGTATTTCCAGATTTGGTTATCCAAAGACATTGGAAGCCAATTTACGTCGAATGAGTTCGGCTCATTTTGCCGACAACATGGTATGAAGCACATCCGCACACCGCAATATCACCCACAATCGAACGGACAAGTGGAGAGGTTTGTGGACACTTTCAAGCGAGCAATGCTCAAAGCAGCGGGGGAAGGGGATTTTCATCTTCTGGGGTCTTGCAGTTGGCGAAGACAGGATAGAGATCATTGAACACTGATCTCTTAAAATAGTTTGTGCGGCAGTAGTTTTCGTTATGCCCCTTTCTGTTGCACTTCTGGCGACGGGAAGAAAAGAACCCAGCAATTCGAAACGGCAATCACAGCAGAAGAAGTAAAATCAATACTTCAGCAACAGCAACGCCAATTCGAACAAGCTCAAGCCCGTTTGATGCAGACACATTTGAAAAATCTGAGTGTTATTTATCAAGACAAGAGGACTGATGTACAAAACCCAGTGGTGGATGCAATCATCAACAGCATCCCCAAATTCAATTACGATCAAGAAAGCGGTCTCACCTTCGAATCTTGGTTCAAGAGATTTAAATATATTTTTCAATCAATTTTCAAAGAAATTTTTGGCGAACAGTCTTTTTTATTTGACAGACGGTATAACTGCATGAAATTTGTCAAGCAGGACTGCGATGAATTTGTAAATTATTCAGGAAAAGTATGTGGTCTGCGATCAGAGAATGATCAAGAGATTCGCACAAGACTACCGTCACTACTCGATCAAAATCCGAAAATCAACATGACGTCAATAACAACCGAATGCCAGAGGCTACTAAATTTGAAGCGTGACACTGCGCTAGTCGAACAAAACCCCTGCCAAAATGAGCCGGTGTTGTTAGCAATCAAGCAGCAAAGCAGCCGGCAGAATGATCACCGTGTCGATCAAGACACCAAGCTTCCATCCCAGTTCTGCCAATGTGACGAACGGCAAGGATTAAAATCTATTGATGGTATGGTATGAAAGCACAAGCCTGATCCAGGCAAAGTGTCGCACAGTCAGAGACTGCACGTGGGCTAAGATACTGTCAGGTTGCCCAGGCCAATACAGATATGAGGGGAGAATTGAAATAGAAATGGTAGTGAGACTCCAGCGTGTACTCGCATGCAGCTCACTACTGTTGGCCAATCAATTTAGCACGATGTTAGCCGCACAGCACAGAAATGCTGCACGATTGCACATCCGTGCCCAAAAATCCTTTGATAATGCGATAAGAGCTTAACGTCCCAACATCACGTCGCTAATTATTCGGCGTGTGAGCTACGGTTTCCTGTTAACTCGTCGAATATTACGAGAAGCCAATGGAGAGGAAATGCGCCAGTTATTTCATCGTGTGTAGGCTTAAGAACCCGTGGATATAATCTATAGTTTTATTGTAGTAATAAAAGCTGATAGCTTGTAAGAAACCACTGGGTGGTGTGTACAGAGGGTCACACACAGCGTGCTACATGATGAGAGAAAAAACGGAGGCAAATAGGCCTTATAGCGGGCCATGTTCGCGTATAGCATACACCTTGATTGGACATTTGTGGCTTTTTATAGGGAGAAGTGTTAGCCCAAGGCACATTCCCACCACGTCCTCCAGTGCATGACGGACTTGCGGACGGTTGCTTTGGCTTTAAAGCTTAAAAAGCGGACACCACGCCTAGCAAAAAATTCAAACTTTCAGCAAGAGTTGATAGCTTATGGAATGCGTTTCAGATAAGGTACTTGCAGCAAAATATGAAAACAATTTCAAGTAACCAGTGAAAAAAGAACTTCCTTAAATCAGTGGGAAGATGTATAACACTGAACTGATGACTTCATGTGATCATCTACTGGTCTATATAGCTAATTACAATATGATGAGGCTGAAAAGGTTTCCGGCTCTGCCATCTAACAAGAAGACAATAATTAATAGTATAAGACGGAGTTCAAAAGCCGCGGCCTCAAACAACCTTGAGATTCCAGTTCAGGTTCAAGTTGCACAGGGCTGAATGTGGCTAAAAGCCAATCAGGCGCAAAGGGCTCCTTCGAAGGTATTCGATTGAGCACTTGGCGCTCTGATATCGAGTATACAGTTCGTAATTTTCACACGTTTTTGTTTCCGGATATCTGGAAAGTAAGGTATGGTTTCTCTTCACCAGCACGGTGAGAGGTCAGCTATTCAGTAAACAATGCAATAATAAGCGTGTACAATGTATGGAGTATGAAATCATTAGCCTAGTAGAGGTAGAGTGAAACACAGTCATAGACTGCATGTGGGCTAATTTCTGTCAGGTTGCCCAGGCCTATACATATACGATATAAAACGTAAAAATACGTTTTTTTTGTTTTTATTAGAAAACGTGCGGAAATATGATAGACCATTTAACGTCTAATTCCCTCATAAATCTCAACAAATTGAAGACGCTTACCTTACAATCTGAAAGCTTGTTCCAGAAGTTGACGACACGGTTGCTGAAATAGTACTCACGTGCCAGCAACCTGGGCCTACTCTTAAGAAGTCTCATAGAATAACCCCTTGTAGCTGCTTTAGGGGCAAGTTTAAGGATTTCAGTAATATTATCACCCGTAAGACCCTTTAGAATCTTGAAGGCTTCTATTAGGTCACCTCGCAGCCACCATCTTTTTAGTGAGTACAAACCGTTGTTCTTGAGTCTTGCCTCATAGTTTTTACCTGTCTGACCCCTAACCATCGTAGTTGCAAGGCGCTGAACTCTTTCGAGACATGCTATATCTTTTTTTAAGTACGGTGCTCAGCATTGAACGCAGTATTTCAAGTGAGGCCGCACGACTACTTTGTATAAGGGAATGAAGATTGAAGGTTTTCGGCATGATAACGCTGAGCAAAGTCTGAACAATTCTCCGCGAGCCTTGTTTGCAGATTTGGCATATTTAGTAGTCCACTTGAAGTCGCATGTTATAGTAATGCTGGGATCCTTCACTTTCTGAGCAGCAGCTATTCTGATAGTTCCTTCGCTAACTTCTATTCGGGTTGTCGCTACATCAGTCGTCAGAACACAGCTCTTCCCCAAGTTTAGTGGCAAGTCGCGGGTCTTTGTCCACTCGATTACTTTTTCAAAATCAGAGATAAGAGTATCTCTAATGTCGATTCCTAGGATTTTAACATCATCAGAAAACAAACAGCAGTGTGAACCCAAGTAGTCTACCAGGTTGTGTACAAAAATAATAAAAAGTAGTGGATCAAGCACCGACCCTTGAGGCACTTCACTGAGAATCAGTGATTCCTCCGAGCACACCCCTGTAATTCTAACATAGTCAGTGCGATTAATTAGGAAGCTGTCTAACCATCGATGCAGTTCACCTGCGATGCCCGACATACTTAGGTTGTGCAGAAGGTTCTCATGGTTCACTGAGTCAAGTGCCTTTGGAAAATCAAGATAGCATACTTCGACTACTCTCCTGTCATCGAGGAGTAATGTCACTTCATCAAGAAACCCTAGAAGATTGGTTAGTCAGGACCTTCATATCCAGATAGACGACAGAGGGTTAATCCCTTGTAAGCCGCGTCTCTTTATATCAGCAACATAGTCCAGGAGAATGTCAGTTAAAGAAATCCTGTTCACTGTTGTAGGGCTTCGCCGTTATTACGGGCAGTACCTTATCTTTGCGTGAAACCATGCTGAGCAGATGTTAGCTGACTAATTGAAAATAGAAAATCTTCTATCTGTTTTTTCAGCAACCATTCCAGAGTCTTCCAAACTACCGAAGTGAGGGCAAACGGTCGGTTGTTAGCCCGATCACTGGTTTCGCGGCCCTTATAAATTGGTTTGACAATGCCGTCCTTCCAATCTTGAGGTAACGTACCACACCTCAGGGATAAATTTAAGATTAGCGCCAGTGGTTAGTGTATGATACTCGACAATATCTTTAAAAGCATTGGATGTATTCCATCCGGGCCACGTGCTGAGTGTACATCGAATCGTTCAAGTAAATAATGCAACATCAATAGCGAGATCGAGATATCCGGCATTTCGGCGCTACTCTAATGGAGCAGAGAAATTGCAAATGTCTCCTCTTTGTAAACCAAACTGTTTTGAGCGGCGAGAAGAACTGCTTTACGTTCATCTTCATGTTCAGTCGAACCTCCTAGAGATCTTAATCAAGGTACTTGTTGATAAGCTTTGGTTCTAAGTCTAATGTACGCAAACAAGCGTTTCGGCACCTAATTGGCTTCTTTCACCAAAAGAGTTTCAAAGTTCTGCCTTTTTTCTCTTTTAAGGGACATAAATTTGTTGCGGATAACTTTGTAGGTGACACTGTCATCGGTGCATTGACTAGAACAAAACTTCCGCTACAACCGCTTTTTTCCCTTCAAGTATTTACAAATAACTTTATCAAACCACGGCGGTTCCTCAGCGGGGGATCTTCCATTCATCAATGGGGCATGATTTTCAAGCGATCCGCTTTTACTCAAAACGTCCAACCAATATGTATCAACATTCGTAGATGGAGGAAGTGACCAGTCAATCGAGTCTGCAGACGTGATTAGACTCCTTGAGTCTAATTTCCAGTAGTTTCTCCGGGCATGCGTACGTATTGTCGGTTAAAAACCCCGTTTCCAAACGAACCATAAAGAACAGTGATCGCTGCAGCCAATTGGGGTCCCGATCGACAGATTCGTAAAATCGGAAAACCTGGGTGCGACCACCAAATCCAATATTGAAGGAACTGTCAGACACAGATCATCGAGGGATCGTTTACATTTTGCACCAAATTCAGCTCTGAAATCGGGTCTAGAAAATATTGTTGAAACGGTTCACCCCTCGAAATTAAATCCGCTCAGTTTATATTGGGAGTATTCAGATCTCCAAGTGCGATACAGTCACCGGTGATACCATACCGTTTGATTTGATAACATAACGCAGGAACGTAAACGCCAGGTGATCGGTAAATGACCCCAAGTGATGCAGCCCCAAAGCTAGACTTTACCTCACACTAGATGCTTTCGGTATTTCCAGGATAATGTTGAAAACTCCCCATGACTTCCACTATCAGGTGCTATTTAAAGGATATGGCAACGCCACCGGCATATCTCGAAGCTACTCTGTCACTCCTAAAAAGCGTATAGTGTGGTAAGGCGCGCTACATATCAGATATATCAATTGTTAACCACGATTCCGTAACAGCATTTATATCTGGCTTTCGCCCACAGACAATTTCATTAACCTCCCCAAGTTTATTGCGTAGACTCCTGACATTGAAAAGCAAGACTCGAAATCTCTTCAAAGAACGCTTAACTGGAGTAGGATTGACAGAGGCTTTCAACGAATGTGCGCCTCCTCCTCACTAGCCGAAAATCCACAATATGTATATCTACTTCGCCAGGTTCTCTACGCACTCGCAATTCTTGGGTGGCTGTTCTCATTTTGATTCTACCCTCAGGAGAAAGAGCAGGTAGTATCTTGAACGGCTCACCATTAAGACGATGAACGCGATGGACTTGCTCTTCCTCAGCTAAAACAATTTTCAGCGACCGAAGTTTATGCTCCTTCTTCTCACGGCCAAGTCGGGTGTAGAAATGATGGTAACTCCTTCCTCCCCTAGATTAAAAAGCTTTGAAAAAGTTGATTGTAGAAAAGTGCGCTCTTGTTGCATTCGTATTTCGGCCGTGTCCCTGGTTTGCTCATGAGCATTCACCATAATAAGGCATCGCTTCTGAGAATCCAAATGTGGTTCCTTTGAGACTGGAGATCTAAAAGCATTTTCAGAAGTAGGCACTCTTTTCACTACATTTAGCTTAGCCTCAACTTTACTCAATCAGTTCCGTTCCGTTCAAGTTCAAGTTCAAGTTGCACATGCCTGAAGGTGGCTAAAAGCCAATCACTCGCTCAGATTTCCTTTGACGTTATGCGGTTGGGCAATTCGATATTGTGTATACAGTTCGTACGTTTCAAACGTTTTTTTCCGGATATCTGGAAAGTAAGGTAGGGTTCTTTTCATGAGCATGGGTAGAGGTTACCTATTCAGGAAACAATGCAACAATATGCGTGAACAATGTATGATATATGAAATCACTAGCCTATTTGAGGCAAAGCGAAGCACAATCAGAAACTGCATGTGGGCTTAGATGCTGTCAGGTTGTTCGGGCCTAGACTGATATGATTTGTGCGAACCAAACTATGGAAGGATAAAGTGTGACATAGCGTCTGTAGGAATATCCTCAAATGGTGTACCGGAAAATATTAACTTAAGATCCATACCGTAAATGAAAAATATGTGAGAGCGAAATCAAAATAAATGGGAGTACATAGCACGAACGAAAATTTCAAAAAGAAAAATTTTCGGGGCTTACCAATTTGTACCCGTCGACCCAGCGAATATTTTACCGTTAACTGTGTAAGCCATATGATTATTGTAATCAATAAACCGGATTACACATCTTAACGTAACGCGGCATACAGATTCAAATCAATCACACATGATTGACTTTCCCGAAAACAGAAAACGTGAGCGGCGTGAGTAATGTATTGCAATTGTAGTAATTGAAGGTTTTGTGAATCACGTCGGGCTCATCAATTTGTAGTAGAATGACAACTACAATAACGTCCCACGAAGGTAGGAGAATACGCACAGGAGAATGAAGACTTATCACGGTAGTCAACGTGTGTACGAAGGTATAGAGGAGCAATCGCTGAACACGCGTGGAAGGAAACTATATCAAGGACAATTGTTCCCAAGTACAGTAAAACAAAATTGTTACAAAGAAAAACTGTGTTTTCCCAGCATCTGTTATAAAGCGGTGCTCCCTAAATAAAATCCGGATAATCCCTTGGCGTCCTGATCATCCTCTTAAAACGGAGAAAAAGAAATAACGTTTTGAGATTGGTGGTTGCTTCTCTGCAGCTTTCCAACGAAAGAAATTCTGGACATCCGATCGACCCGTTAACCATTTACTTTGCTGTGCAAACTAAACTCAAAATTTTGAAGCATGTTTTCAGCGTGCTATTGATGGCATCATAAATTTCGTAAATACAAGAAAAACAAGTATGCCTACATAGACAACGTCAAGGTTTTTGTTATCACTCAGGAGGAGAACGATGCTTTTCTCTATTTGATCATGAAAGCTAAAAGCCGATCCTTCTCTTTGTTCACAAGGTTTCCAAGGGTGTGATTAGAGCTGATTTATGAACGGATGAAACTAATGCATTAGATTCTAGCCCCACGTAACGGGAAGGAATTGCAATGTGTGATTTGAATCTATCCTTACTACACTCATTGGATACCTAGTTTTTGAGAAAAATTAATAAACTGGTCCAATAAAAGACACCCTCTACCTGAGAACCTTAGTCAGCGTAAGAAAAACAGCCAGCCAGCTCAAAAGTTACCGCGCTTCCCAACAATAAAAAACCGAGCCGCGTCTCGGTAATTTAGCAACGATTAACTCGCAATTGGCTTCAATCTGCAGCGAATTGCGAGCGTTGCAGAAAAAAGGCACTTTTCCGAAACAGATTCTTTTTGCAACGCTGTAGTAGACCAGATTACTACAATAATATCCCCAAGAACGTTGGAGAAAAGGCAGGTTGACTGGAAGATATATAGCGGTAGCCAAAACATGTACAGAGCGATCACGATGCACGCACGAACGAAACGGAAGTTAATAATTGTCAAGGTCAATGTTTTGATGAGGCAAAACAAGCGGTGTTACACAGCCCCCCTCCAAGAAGTCTGGTCAACGAAGACTTCTGATCGGGAGTTGCCAGTAGCGTGGCGCAGGCGGGTGTCAGGTTACCCTGGGTAGGAACGTAGTCTCTCAGCAACCAGTCACATAGAAGTCAGCCAGGGCGCTCGGTCTGCGTGGGTCGATCTTCGGTGGTTCGAGAGTAGGATGTACGGTGAACCGATCAGGACTAAGCCAAGTAGCGTCTCACATGTGAGTGAACGTACTGCCGAGCCGCCTCACATGGAGTGAAGAGCTGCTAGCGGGATTTTCCTGTTCGGCGTGGTCTTAGTATGAACCCAATTTGAGCAGAAACAGGCGCATTCGTAGGCTTGACAACAAGAACCAGAAGCTTCGAAAACACAGTCCCTGCTCAGAATTTCCTGTGTCCCGAAGAAGGATGGTAAACGGCCGCGCCAGGAGAATCGGTTGGCGCGTCAATCTGGGCTGGTAAGGACCTTGTGTGACGTGACAGGCGTGTTGGAACAATTGTGCTCTTGTTGGTGGCTAGGGCTACCGGGTGAGTTGGGGGCAAGCGTAGGTGGACCAGGAAGGGTGCGCGATTCGGTGGCATCAGCGGTGGGTGGGTGCGTACCTGAGGGAAAAAAGAAAAAGAAAACTCCCTGGTGCATGGGTTTAGGGCCACGACCGAGTGATTAGAATGAGGTACGAAATAATGCACGCGTGTATGCCGATAGATATGAAAGTATTAACTATCTACAACAAAATCTGCGAATCGAACGGGTTGCCGTTTGGCACGTTTAGTTCCTGTAGTGGCCGGCTCTGGGTTAGCTGTAGGGACAGGAGGGGTAATGACCAGTGGTGCCGGGGTTGGCGTTGGGTCATTTGGGATAACTTCCTCGTCCATGAAAGCCGGTTTGACTCTGTCGATTGAGACAGTGTCATGCTTGCCGACACGGTCAATGACGACCGTTTTGGGAGAGCGCCGAATTACTCTGAACGGTCCAGTATAAGGAGGGTGAAGAGGATGCTTCACCATGTCATTCCGGAGAAAAACATGTGGACAATCAGCCAACTCCTTTGGGACATGTGATGATTTGGCCTGAAGCCGCGGGGGTGATGGGCGAAAACGACCCATGTAATGGCGCAAGCGCGCCACGTAATCGCCGTAGGCGAAGGGTGATTGTTTGTGTGGGGCGACATACTCGCCAGGTAGAGCGATGGCGCGACCGTATGTCAATTCGGCTACGGTAGCTTGCAAAGGGGTTTTAAAGGTTGACCTCAAACCTAGGAGGACGATCGGTAGGACTTCGGTCCAGTCAATACCTCCATGCGCCATCAATGCCGCCTTAAGCTGCCTGTGCAACCTTTCGACCATCCCATTCGCCGCGGGGTGGTAAGCTGTAGTTCGGTGATGCTGGCAACCCAGAGTAGCTAGCAATTTACTGAAGGCACCATCGAAATGGGAACACCGGTCCGTAGTGACAATACCCGGACAACCGAAATGTGCCACCCAACGCTCGAAAAAGGCATGTGCAACTGTCTCGGAAGAGCAGTTGTGAAGTGGGATGGCCACAGGCCACCTGGTGAAACGGTCGAATATCGTGAGGATATATATGTGGCCACGTGGAGGGGGCAATGGGCCGACTAAGTCTACGTGTATGTGTGAGAAGCGCTCATCCGGTTCGACAAAAGTTCCTAATGGACTCTTGGTGTGTTGATGGATTTTCGTGAGCTGGCATTCACGACACGCTTTGGCCCAACTTCGAATATCCTTACTAGCTTTTGGCCAAATAAATCGAGCCGGTATCATTTTAACACTGGCACGAATGCCAGGATGGGAGAGATTGTGTAATCCCTCAAAAACGCGCCGCCTGAATGCAGATGGAATCAGTGGTCGGGGTGTGATTTGTGAAACGTCGCACAGGATATCGCCCGAGCCGTCAGGCAAGGGTAAAAGTCTAATGTCAAGGGAAGTAGAATCCCTGAGCTGTGCTGTTTCGGTGCCAGCAGCTTGCGCTGCGGCGATTTCACCGAGGTCGATGGGGGACAGCAACTCTACTACATTTATTCGAGAGAGTGCATCCGCGACCGGGTTTTGGGCACCTGCGAAACGCTGTATGTCAGTCGTGAATTTACTGACAAAATCCAGGTGCTGCGTCTCTCTAGGAGAATATCGCTCTGATGACTTGCTGAGCGAGTGGATGAGGGGCTTATGATCAGTAAACACTGCGAACTGTCTGCCCTCCAGAAAATGGCGAAAATGTTTGATTCCGAGGTAGATAGCCGAAAGCTCTCTACCGAACGTGCTATATCGGGTATCTGCGGGCTGGAGCCGCTCAGAGAAGAACGATATAGGGAACCATGACCCATCAACGTATTGTTGAAGTACCGCCCCCACTGCTTCGGCAGATGCGTCCGTAAATAAGGACAGCGGGGCGTCGGGCCTATAGTGGCTAAGTGATTTGATGTTTGTTATGTGGGATTTTAACAAAGTGAAAGCCGATTTGGCTTCTTCCGTAAGTAGTAATATCTTCGCACTACCACGGAGCAAATCACTCAAGGGCTGGGAGATTCGTGCGCACTGTGGGATGAACATGCGGTAAAAGTTTACCAGTCCCAGAAAACGCCGGAGCTCCTTAAACGTTGTTCGCTCTGGGAAGTTAAGGATGGCGTCAGTGTTTTCATCCAGTGGCGGAATACCCGAAGCTGAAAGTTGATGACCCAGGAAATCGATCTGAGTCTGGCCGAAACTCACTTAGACGCATTGATCGTTATCCCATGACTGGACAAACGATCAAAAAGTGCCGTTAGGTGGCGCATGTGGTCCTCTTTGGATGCGCTAGCAATCAGTACATCGTCGAGATATACGTAAGCGCAATCCAGACCTCTGCAAACCTGGTCCATGAATAGCTGGAAGGTTTGAGCGGCATTACATAAACCAAACGGCATACGGACAAATTCGTAAAGTCCGAATCGTGTGGTGACTGACGTCTTTGGGATGTCCGCTTCCGCGACCGGTATTTGGTTATACGCTTGAATCAGGTCTACCTTGCTAAAAATGGTACACCTATGGATATTGGCAGCCAGGTCTTGAATATACGGAATCGGGTACCTATCGGGTACCGTCGCTTTATTTAACCTGCGGTAATCACCACAGGGGCGTCAATCGTTTGGGTTTTTCTTGGTTGCCATGTGCACAGGAGATGACCAAGGGCTACTAGATGGCCGCACAATACCTAATTGCAGCATGTGCTGGAATTCTTTGCGTGCAATCTGCAACTTCCCTGGCGGTAATCGCCTTGGTCTTCCGTATACTGGAGGACCACTGGTGGCGATGTGGTGCTCTACTGGTGTAGTAACCGCCAGTAGTGCATTCATGATGATTGGAATAATTTAGGATATTTCGGGAACAAAGTGGCATAGCAGGGTTCTACTTCGCCAAATGTAGCACAGGAGAAATCATTGCATCTCTGCTCGGGGTACCAAGAGCTTTAGGACGAGTAGTCCCATCTATCAGCTGCGAGCGGCGAGAATCGACAAGAATGTCGAACGAGTGCAAGAAATCAACGCCCAGGATCACAAATGGAACCGCAGCGATTGTGAAAATCCAGCGGAATTCACGACGTAAACCTAAATCAAGGGTCAAGGAGCGTTGACCGTAGGTTGTTATAAGAGATCCGTTAGCTGCCTTTAAGTGTTGGCTCATCGGATTGGACGTTGCGCCAGTGTCTACTGGCAGTACACTGATTTCGGCACCAGTGTCTACCAGAAAACGTTGTCCTGTGGATTTATCCTTTATAGAGAAGAGACGACTTAAACTCTCCGTGCCCAAGACAGAAGTCGTCGTTGGGGGCCCGACCGAGTATTTCGCTGGCGATGTGCGATAAGCGCAAGGTTTAATGCAACGCCGCTCATTATCGCGGTACTTCCGATGGATCCAGAAGACGGGTGATCGAGTGTGACTACTCGAGCGTTGGCGGGATGGGATACGTGATCGTGACATACTGTTGAGTATGAGGTTTCGAACCCCATTGCGTAAAGTTGCAACCTCAGACAGTAGATCCGTATTACTGCCTTTCGCTGGAGTACCGTGTGTGTGTGATAGTCCTGCGGTTACTGTAGAAACATGGGCATCCGGATAGGAACGGATACATTCAGCGATGTTGTCCGCCATTTCCGCAAGCTCAGCTACCGGAGTGCTTTTCGCAGCAACCAAGATGGGTTGCACGCACTCAGGTAAGCGCTGGAGCCATTGTTCCTTTAGTAAGGACTCGTCCATGTGCGATGACCCTAGCAGGCGGCGCATCTCCGTTAGTATGGTAGATGGCTTTTTGTTGGTAATTTCTAAATTGCCGAACAACTGCTGCAGCCTAGATCGTTCAGACGGAAACGTGCGAAAAATTACGGCTTGTTTGACGATACGGTAACGGTCACCTATGGGTGCAGTAAGGACTGCGTCGCGTACCTTCTTCTTCTTCTTCTTCTGAATAGACGGCAGGAGGACTACAGTCCGTGAAAGCCGCTTCACCTCCCGGGTCTCTGCTATCTCAGCGTAGATTCCTCACGAGGAGTTACTGAGCTGAAAGAGTAGGCGAATCGCGCAGGATAGCGGGAAGTTCACCGTCCAATATGCGTTTAAACTGCTCTTCGGTGACTGCCCCGACTGCATCAGCGGAGAGTGCATTCCAAATATTGACCACTCTGGTCGACAGAGTAAACGATGGCTTCAGGTGTTCCGTTCGGCGCTTCTGCAACTTCAGCGAATGACCTCTAGTTCTGGAGTCCGTGGATACCGAAAAGAATTGTTGAAGTTCCGTTCCGTAATATCCAAGCAGGATTCTCCGCGTGACCAGCAAATCATATCGCATTCTTCGATATTCCAGTGGGAAAAGTTTGAGTTCCCGCAATCGGTCGTCATAGGGAATACGAAACATACCCCTCACGCACTTGGTAGCCCTCCTTTGGACTTTCTCCAGACGATCCTTCTCCCCTTTGGTTAACGGATAGTTCACCGGAAGCCCAAATTCTAATATTGGTCTGACGTGAGAGCTATACAGAACTTGAAAAACTTTGGGATTTATCTCTAAGAAGGATCGTCTCAATGCCCACCACATGCGGCTGGCAGAACCGACCTTTCTGGCAGTATCCTCCGCAGTTTTGAGGGATGAAGTTACCATCACCCCCAAATCTCGCTCTACATCAACTATCCTGAGACCATGGCCCTCCAAATGATATGCATGTCGCATGTTGTTGCTCCCGATGTGCATGATAGCACACTTCTTTTCATTAATCGGGAGCATCCATCTGTCAGTCCAATTCCGAAGTTCATTCAAATCATTTTGCAAGTGGGAAGCGTCAGCGGCAGTCGTGACAGAAGCCCACACCTTCAGATCATCTGCAAATAAGAGACAACCACTGTTCAGAATACCGGGAAGGTCACTCACATAGAGTTTGAACAAGGTTGGCCCCAGAACGGATCCTTGTGGTACACCAGAAGTTGGGATAAAGGATGCAGATCTGGCCCCATTGACTTCAACGAGGCTTCGCCTTCCGATAAGAAAATCCTCAATCCAAGCAAGCAAAGAAGCCTCTATACCAGACATTCTTAGTTTCCAAATAAGCCTCTGATGTGGAACACGGTCGAATGCTTTACTGAAGTCGATGAAGACTACATCAACTGGCACACCAGCGTCAAGGCTTCTGCACCAATGTTCTCGGGCGGTCAGTAGATTGGAGATACATGAGCGGCCTTCCGTGAAGCCGTGTTGGGCATTCGAGCATTGTTGGGTCTCGCGCAAATACTGTTCTATCTTATCCTTTACAATCCGTTCCAGCAATTTGCCTACGACAGACGTAAGTGTAACAGGACGGTAATTTACAGGGTCTGATAAACTCCCACCTTTGAACATCGGCTTTACTATACCCATTTTCCAATCCTCTGGTAGACGTCCCGAATCGATTGAAATTTGGAATAAAGCGGCTAAAGGTGAACTGATGATCCTTGATAAAGGTTTTAATATGGCAGGGTGAATACCATCAGGACCTGGAGATGTCTGTACCTTTAGATGTTCGATGAGGATTCGCACCATGTCAGCCGTGATCTCAAAATTGGCCATTACTTCCGTCGGCGATATTTGTTTGCAGGATATGGTAGGCTCTATTGCGTAAACTGATTGGTATTGCGATGCAAACACCTCAGCTTTCCCAGTGTCAGTCTCTATAACCTCCCGTTCCAAATTTTTGAGAGAAGGTACGGGGTTCGATGATTTGACCCGTCGCCGAATGTACGCAAATAATCGTTTAGGATTATATTTTGAAGAATTTGCTAATTGAAGCTCGAATCGACTTCTTTTATCCTTCTTCAATTTTGAGCAAAGATTCCGTACAGCCCGATATTCTTCGTAATGGGCGTCCGATCGGCTCGTTCTGAATTTAATCCAAAGACGCTTTCTTTGCCGCAGGCAGGTACGAAGTTCTCTATCAAACCAAGGAGGGCCACGGGAGCCGGGACGATCTCTGGTTAATGGAGCAACATCCTCTAAGCGACGGATATTATTCAGGAACCATTTCCAACAGTCATCAATAGTGGAATCAACGGGTAACGTCCAGTCAACTGAGGCTGCTTGTTCAACCAACAATTTCAAGTCCATGTTCCAGAAGTTTCTCCGTGGAAGCCGCGACGGCTGGGCCGGTTTACCCCGAGTCCATTTGAACCGAATAGCACAATGGTCGCTTGTATCGATGGGCTGTTCCACGGATAAGTCCACCACATCTGACTCTCTGGGTGACAAGACCAGATCAAGAGTAGACGGAGTCTGGCCATGTCCATAGCGAGTAGGAACGAGAACGTGCTGCACGAGGTTCAAATCCAGAATCAGATTTAGAAACTCCCGTTGGTACTCATCCCCATTTGTAACGAGGTCCAACCAGTTGATATCCGGAGCATTCAGGTCACCGAGTATCATACAATCGTTCCTCGTCCCATGGCGGCGGAGCTGGTCAAATAATGCCATGATACGTGCGCAGGGTGAACGGTAGATGACACCGATCATTGCTGATCCATTACTGGACTTGATCTGACACCAAATGCTTTCAGCAAAACCACCATCATCTCGAAAACGATCAACAACCTCCACGGATAAATGTTCTTTGACGTATATCGCCACCCCACCACCATGTCGAGATCCAATTCGATCACTTCTGAGTAGGCGGTAATTCGGAATGAATAGCTCTGCATCAGTAATGTCGAGTGTCAGCCAGGTTTCCGTTATTCCAACGATATCTGGCTGTAGTGCCAAGACATGATGGCTTACTTCGTCAAATTTGTTCCTCAAACTCCGCGCGTTGAAACAGAGCACTTCGAAATACTTTAATGGAGAGCAGTTGGATGCTCGATCAGTATGGGCCTCCAGCGAACTTTGGATGGCCTCTTTACTACGCGAAAATCCACAATACGAAGGTCCTTCTCACCCTCCGATAATCTTTTCTTAAGCTCCATCGTAGCAGTCTTCATCTTGATTCTATCGTCAGGCGACAAATCTCGTAATATTTTATACGGTAGACCCTTCAGTCGATGAACGCGCTTTAGGATCTTTTGGGCCTGATCGTCGGAAGCCAGTACTGTTTTCAGAACCCTGGGCTTTTCACACTCCAGATTTCTGCGTCCAAGTCGGAACGCTGATACAATTGTGATACCAGCCTCCCCTTGGTCAACCATTTTCCCGAAAACTGATTGAAGAAACTGGCTATCCTGTTCAATTCTGGCAGCAGATGTTTCTCCATCTGGTTCCGGTGCATTCACAATAATGAGGCAGCATTTGCGTGCGTCTGGTGAACTGTCAGCTTTACTGCTCGGAAGTGAGATCTTACTCTCCTTCACCACATTCCTAGAAAACTGTTGTGGTAATCGGCATTCCAATTTGTCGACTCTGTTCGAAATATTGGACCAGGTTGCAGTATCGGCATCTGTATTTATGGCGGCTACAGAGGCATATGTGGCGCTAGCATTTGGGTCTAATTCATTAGACGTGACCACATGTTCCGCAATATCTGAAGAGGCAGATTCCACTTGCACGTTCGATGGCAGTGCAACAATTTTATTTCTTCTGGTTTTCGATCGGCGTCCGGATGACACAGCTTTGCTCTTTTTCGGTGTGCTACCGAGTGGAGGCGTTTTGCTATCAGCCGGAACACTTGTGCCTTGTAAATCATTAACCAGCATGGAGCCACTTACAGGTAGATCTTCCTTATTTGGCAAATGAGAGGACTGCAAGGCTTCCAGACGAGGGATGCACGCTTCACAGATAAAATGAAGGTACGGCTCATGGTAGGTCCTCAACGCCTGATAAGTGGTGTCCTCCATTCTACAGCATCGGGTGTGAATCCAGCAGCTGCATATTGAACATTGCATGGCTTTGGATGAGGAAATAACTTTCTTGGCGCACTTGAAGCACGGCGAAGAAGTCATTGTAACGTAGCCTGCAGTGAATCGTTAATGGAGCAGCAGATTGCAAAAACAATTTACCAGAATTCACGGGGAATACTTCTCAGTAAATCCCCAGACACGTATATGGTTGCTAATAAAAATTTCAATTGAATCAGAGAAGGAATCTGATTCGATATTCAGCCACAAGACTTGTATTGAAAGATACTTGGAACCTCAGAAATTCACTCCACGCGCGACCTTGAAATTCAAGTAATAACACATCCACGGGGAGTTTCTGCGTTAATTGTGAAAACATAGCGTAGTCATCAATGATATTTTTTAGAACTAAATTCAGTTTCTAAAAAATAAAATTGATACTCAGGGTCCTGGGAAATAAAACTGGGTATTGTGATGACCGTCGAAACCAAAATAACGCGTTCAGAATCACTCATGATAAACAGGAGCAATTGATGCAAATAAAATGCACGATTAAACGAGGTAAAAAATTACCTGAAAACTCCGATGTGAAGCGGAAAAATTTTGACGTACCGGAAAAGATACACGAAGAATGCGTGTATGTCGGGCTCACCAATTTGTAGTAGACCAGATTACTACAATAATGTTCCCCAAGAACGTTGGAGAAAAGGCAGGTTGACTGGAAGATATATAGCGGTAGCCAAAACGTGTACAGAGCGATCACGATGCACGCACGAACGAAACGGAAGTTAATAATTGTCAAGGTCCATGTTTTGATGAGGCAAAACAAGCGGTGTTACAATGCCACATCCTGATTGGCGTAAATCTCGGGGTGGCCAAACCGTCACATGGCATAGGCAGCTAAAAATTCTTACTAGTAACCTTTCCAAAGTATGCGCAGCGCGTCTTCCTGGCTGGTGTCCCCGCGATCATATATCGCAATGGTTAGTTACGCTTCAGGATGTCCCGAAACCGTGTTCAATGGCGGTCTTGCACTAAGCATCTATACAATCTTCTTGGAGTGCATGCATAACCTTGTATGTTGTCAAGCGGAGTGACGAGAAAAGCTTGTTATGATGCATGACAGTGAAAGCCGCAAGGAAGCTGCCGTGCTAGTACTATTCAACCAGGTGAAATGTATGTTCTCGCACCCAATGTGGGTACTCGAGGTCACCCTCTGAAACTGGCCAAACAACATGTCAGGTCAAATGCTCGTAAGCACTTCTTCAGTGAAAGAGTAGTAAGCTACTGGAACTGCCTACCTGAAGATGTCGTGAACTCTAACTCTGTTCGCCACTTACTGTCCTGTGCAACTGAACTGAACTGAGGTTCCTTGGCCTTATAGCGGGCATTCGTTTTTTGCCTGCACCATCAATGGATTTTTTGGCATTTGGACAGGTAGGGCGTCAACCCAGGACACAGCTACCCACCACATCCTCCGGAACAGGTTCAGTTAAAGCCGCGTGCGTTCAAACTTCGGATACTGAGATCTGGAAGAGTAATAAAACTAGCAGTGTTAGCGGGGTTATGTCGAAAATGCAAAAGGCTCAAAAAGAGACCTTACTGTTGCCACGAGCTAGTGAATTGTTGAAAAAATGCAGTAGGGGTTGTGAAAAAAATAAAAATAGTGTTCACGGGTTCAGGTGTTTTGGGAGAGGGAGATTTCATGGAGGTGGGAATCGAGAAGACCTTTAAAAGAACCGACGGAAGCGGCTTCAAAAAGTGTTCCTGGGTTAATGTTCCACTGACTGCAAACTCTTACGGAGAAAAAGCTGTGTCGACATTCACGTCTGATCTGTTTATATAACAGTTTGAGGTGCTCGGGTGGGAAGGAATAGGGAGTTGCATGGATGGGAGGGGTCAGTCAAGATCCCGTGGGTAAGTAACATGTCACCGCGTTGAAGACGGTAGATAACGGAGAATATCTATAAACTTTGTAACCTTTCCTCATAGGACATGTGCATACCGCGGACAAGCTTTGTCGCACTTCGCTGGGCTTTTTCGAGAAGGGACACATCTTTGCATAGCCAAGTCTTTACAGCGTATTCCAAGTGTGGACGGATGTAGACATTCAGCATTGTTGGGAAGAGTAACCGGTCGAACCTCCCGTTTTAACTCACTCCCTAAGTTACCCTCAAATTTTGGAACAACAACAACGCATTTACCCGTACGATTTGGGAAACTGAGAAGCTTGATTTTTCTTTGTTAATCATCCCGTATTAAAGATATCCCCCTAATTCAAGCCCGGGGAATATTATGATTGATGTTTGCTTGTATACTTTTTGTATGCTTTTGGCCAAGCATATCTTATTCCAGTTTCAGCTGTTGCACACTCATTCTCAGATTATTAAAGCGTTGTTTACTCCAATTTAAATTGGCTTTCTTCTTATCTCAATTCCGATCATATATAAAACGTTACAAGCAGTGCACTGCATGTGGAAACAAGTTGGCTTCTCACTGTTATTTATATTTTTATTTCTTTTATGTCTATGCCTAGGCAACCTATCAGCATCTTAGCCCACGCGTAATCCTCGTCCTCGACACAACCGCCAACAGTGATACAACTACCAAGGTAAACAAAGCTGTCAATCAATTTATGATTAACGTCGCACAGTTAGGTTTGAAAGAGAGCCGCTCCAGTCCTGGGTAAGTGTTTTACACTTGTTGGGCGCAAAGCACATGCCATACATTGAAGCTTCAAGTGCCAGGCGGTCCAGTGCTGGCTGCGTTATACGAGGGTCATCTTTCAGAAGTGCGATATAATCCGCATCCTCTAGCTCGGTAGCTCGCTCACCTGGCAGAAGTTCAACACCTGCGCCCACCAGATCAACTAAAGCTCTTCTCAGGACGTCGTCGATCGCGACGTTGAAAAGGAACGGCGAGATAGGGCAGCCCTACCGAACCCCGCTGGAGATATTGAACGAGGAAGACAATTGTCCGTACACTCGAACCCTGCCCGAAGTTTGGCAATATAATGCTTTCAAGATCCAGACATACTTCTCTGGCACTCCACATCTCAGCAGACAGTTCCAGAGACTTTCGCGATCGATTGAATCGAATGCCCCTCTGATGTCAAGGAATACCAGTTGCTCCAGTAACGGACGAAGTATGAAAATTTGATCTATGCACCCTCGAACGGCACGAAACCCAGTTTGCTCCTCACGGATTTGCTCTTTCCGTTTGGTACTCAACCGGTGAAGCAGGATGGAGGCCAGTATTTTAGGAGCTACTGAAATGAGACTGATACCCCGATGATTTTCACAGGAATCGCGACGTCTCTTTTTGATAATCGGAGCAATTACTGATTCTCTCTAAGGGATCGGAATGCGTTCCTCAGCCCATATGTTGTCGAGCAGCGCTTGAAGTTCGCATACTAGAGCGAAATCGCCATCTTTGAACAATAACGGTACCTAAGCATCAATACGTGATGCCCGATGGAGCTTAAGGCTTCGGAGTACATTGTAAATATCTGATTGAGTTGTAGCCTCAAGCGAAATTGACAATGGGGTACAATCTTTCGTATCCTCGAAATCAGTGGGTGCAGAAGGCTATTTAACCTATGCCTCAGAATGTGCTGCCAATCGCTCCATGCGCCTGTGCATGTTAAAACTGGCGAACCATCTGCTTCACGTATCAGCTTACCCGGTCGCCCGCTTCCGTAGTTTTGATGAGTTGGAATGATTTTCTAAAATTGCCTACAGCTGCCGCAGATTTCAGTTTCGTAGCCTTAGAACTCCACCAACTTTCCCTGTCGGCTCTCAAATTGGCATGAAAGCACAAGCCTGATCCAGGCAAAGTGCCGCACAGTCAGAGACTGCACGTGGGCTAAGATACTATCAGGTTGCCCAGGCCTAGACAGATATGAGAGGGAATAGAAATGGATGCGAAATGTAAACAAACCCAGGGGAACGTGTTAAACAACTCCATTCGATGTTGGATTTGGTGGGCAAACCCAGAATTTTCTATGTTATGAATCATTATATTGGTTAATAAGCCTTCGTGACGCATCATGTATGCTATCAACAGAAAGCAACTAACGTAGCTCCGTTATTTGGAGAGAATCCGCAGAATCCCATTGTTGAGCTACATGGGAAGTCAACGCAGAGCTATCCAACGCGGCTGTTTCCAAAGAAGTTTGTATCCCACTCCATTGTTCATCGATACTATCTTTGGGAGCTACAGAAAGATGCAAACTCAAATTGGCCTGAAACTCCTGAGAACCGGGAGATCATTAAGCCTGGCAACATTCGGCTGCCTTGCAACGTTTCTACGTTTCCCGCCAAAACGCATTGAGAGCTTAGCACAGACTAACGCATGATCTGACTTTAGACAGATGCCCCGGTATGAACGGTAATCTTGCGTAATCCCTCGCCACGAATAGCTGATAGCAATATGATCAATTTGCGTGAACGAAACAGCTTATAGATATTTCCAGGTGGAGCACTGACGCTTCGAATAGCGGAAGTTAGTGCTGGCAATGTATAGCCTGTGCTCTGAGCACAAGCTAAGTAATCATTCGCTGTTGTCGTTACGATGACAATTGAGACCAAATCTTCCACCCACGAAATGTTCGTTTGTAGATAGACGGCCTACACATGTGTTCATGTCTCCAGCTAAGACAACGATGTCACTTCTCGCTGCAAGTCTAATGAGTTCTTGTAGTCTTCCCTAAAACTCATCCTTGTCAAGTTCAGAGCTACAATTAGTCGGTGCATAGGCAGCAACCACAAACAGGCTGTGAGATTGATCGCGAAATCGGCCTTTCTTGCACGAACCCTCTAGTCTTACTGCGCAAAGGCGACTGTTGACTGGGATCCAGTCTAACAGTGCGACCTCAGCTCTCTCACTCAAAACAATTCCGACCAGCTTGACCAGATACCATGGCATCGTCATCAGTGGACAGGCGTAGATAGTGTGACTTGCGTAAGTTCGAAGGATTAGACAATCGCGCAATCGAGCTAGAGTTGAGCATGCGTGTTTCCGAGAAACAGCAAACATCAACATCGAGGCTATCAAGTGTGCGAGCCAATGGTGCCTGTTGTCCGATGCTAGCTAAAGTCCGTACATTAAACGCTGCTAATTTGAATGGGAGGCGCGGGTGGAAAAACTTTCTGGAGGCATTCAAAGCAGGCAAAATATTCGAGGTGGGTAAATTTGGAAACCTCGATGAACAAGCTGCACTTCTGTCAGGGCTACCCAAAGAACCACAAAACGAAAACCTTTAATAAAATGTTTGCATACAGTGTGAGATCATTGAAGCATTGTAAGCAAAGGGTGTGGGAACACGGGATCTGTCATTTTACCTGTATTTTCATAATTGCTTGTGGGTGTGATACTACCCTGTTGCCCAGGCCGAAGTAGGAGTTTGGCTTAGGGGCCCCACCCGGAGCCTTTGGATAAAAAGCCTTAACCACAAGGCGGTGTGTTGAGACTGAGTTTGTCCGGCCTCTATCCATCGTCCTTCCTAGTATGTGTAGCTCTGCTGGCACCAAAAGACCACTCAGTATAGCTCATTGGGGTTCCAAAGGTTGTCATAGCCGGGGTGGCAGTGGGGATAAGCTCCCACTGTTTATAAAATGCTCCCATATGGCGTGCGTTTCAAGTAGCCTCCGACAACCAAGTCCAGCTTCTGGCCTGCATGAGTGGCTCCCCGAGCCCGGCGGAACTGCTTCTACCAACAGGAGAAGGGGCGAGGGTGAGTAACTAGCGCCTGAAAACCAGTTTGCTTCGGGGAGGTGTAGTTCGTTAGCCTGGGAGGGCATTTCATCTAAGGGAAGGAAAACCCTGATTTTCAACTTCCGCTGCCTTGCGGGATACCAGATCGCCGGATCGGCTTCGGGAGAAAAATCTGAAACAGAATCTGGCAGACGGTTAGTTGCTGCACACCACATCTTTCTGGCAACTCCCTGCTGCCTTGCAGGTTGCACTTGTTTATGCAAAGGCTAGAGAAGCTGACTCGAACAACGCCGAGTGGTCCTGGGGACGCCGCTTTGTACCCAGATGCCCAAGAATCTTCATTGAAGCCGACTAATCCTCCAAGAGGAGATAGTCGCACAAAAGTAAAAGGTCCTTGGGACGCCGCTTTGTATCCAAATTCTCAAGAATCTTCATTGAAGCCGACTCATCCTCCAGGAGGAGATAGTCGCACAAAAGAAATAATAAATAAATAGCTCAGTGGGTCATGGAGGTGCACAAACCATCGCACCACGTTATGGTCCAATCTCAGCGCGACAATGCTATCCTTCAGACAGCCATTGACTAATGTCGTCTACCCTGTTTGGGGCACGTCCTGCGCATGAAAGGTTACCGCACCGAGCTCTCTGTGCGCTAGCTGGTATAGACTGGAAAATGTGGCTGATGGTCGGCCGCTAACTGGGAAGAGTGGCGTAAAAATGTTTGCTTCTGGTATAGCTATGATTGGTCGGGTGCGCTTGTCTGGATGGGTTGTAAGAAAAGAAGTGTTTGGTTCGACATGTTGGCGACGATAGCAATGAACTGGCATCTATGGAAAGAGTGCATCATTTCTATTTTCCCCTGACATTAATGTTTGCTCTGATCATAAACTTTAACAATTAATAAAAAAATAAAACGACGTGTGTTAATGGACAGAAATATATTCATTCTTCTTGTTTCACTGTTCCTCTATCCCTTCCATGTATTATACATTTTATTGTTTTGTTGAATTGCACCATATCTGTATCAGATTATGTAACATATATACCGTCTTAATTTCAGCGTTTGATAATCTGATCTTCGTGTTTTTATTGACATATTGTGCGACTATTTGTTTCATACGATATTACTTCTGATTAGATGATCTTTCTAGTTTTTGAATCACTTTCGTTGATGAGACTTGACATCGATACTATTGCTTGCTGTTATTTCAGTTTAGATTTTGCTTCATTCACCGAAAACTTTCGACGGGTGTTCAGTTGCTTGGAAGTTTCAGTAAGAAGCAAGATCCCAACTGGGCTCAACGTGTCATATCTCGGTTGAGCAAAACGGAACGGGATTCACTTTTAAATGAGCTTGTGAAACAGTCGAAAAATTTTGGAACGGAATCGCCTTCTCTCAGTACTGAAAATGTCGCACCAACAGGAACCTCGCTAAAGGCCGGTATGACCTACATTTATTTTTAAATATAGCTTTTTTGGCTAATTGTTTACCTTTTATCGCATTCGGATTTCTCGACAACGCGATAATGATAACTGCGGTATGAGTTTTTCTTATTGATTTTGTCTAAAGGGAGAATACATAGACTTCACATTTTCATCAACATTGGGAATTTCTACTATGGCAGGTACATTCCGTCGCATATTTATTGTGTTTTTTCAGCTGCTGGTCTCGGAAATTGGGTTTCTGATCTCTGTGGCATGGGGTAAGCAAAAGTTCAGGTTTGCGCCCACCCATTCCATCACCCGTGTTTCGACTATGTTTGCCCTAGGTGCATGTGTTTATGAAATCACCTACCTAGATCCATACAAAATGCCGCACAATTAGAAACTGCTGCCCAGAACTAGACAGTTATAATAGAAATTGCCAGGGACATGCTTAAATGCGTTTTTTTCGAGGTGTATGCACATCATCCCAATGTGTCTGTACCTTCTCTACAGGTTCAGTAGCATTTTAGGTCCCACCCTGTTCCATTTTTTTAATCTTCACTATGTTATGGTTGTGTGGCAGTTAAACACTTGGTACTCGTCCCGGTGTAATGCAGTCTGTGATGATGATGATGATGACAAATTTAGTGTCAATCAGGTATTGTTTAGCGCTTTTCTAAATCTACACACTGTTATGCAGATCTCTATTACAAGTCGTGTCTTCCCAAACAAACCGCTTCTGTTACGAGTTACGAGTCTGTCGATTGTCAGTGCGTTATCCTCGCATGCATGTATGTATGAAAGCACAACCCTGGTCCAGGCAATGTGACGCACAGTCAGAGACTGCTCTTGGGATAAGATACTGTCTGGTTCCAAAGGCCTAGACAGATAGAAGATTGCGAATTACTGGTCCGACTGCTTCCCGTGTCGGTGTTCTATGCGTATGCATGATTGTTATTTCACTACATCTACATTGGTGCCAGCTGGGTGGACTCGGTTTTCCGGGCTCAACGAAAAGTTCGGTGGTGTTGTCGGAGGATGCGGTGAGTTTTCGCCTGACAAGCGTTCTCCCTATTAAAAGCCACAAAAATTCAATGATGACATCACGACGCGGAGGATCTGACTCGTCGCATCAAGTCATTGCCCATTGTCCTTTCTCAGAAAATTGTATGGTGCATAAGCGAAAACAAAACAACGAGGTTATCGCGCTCCGAACTGGAAGTTTCCTGCGAAGGGGGTACGAACAGCTTCATCGGTCACCGGCCACCTCCTTCGATCCACTTCATTGTATGTAAAGCCAATGCGCTAAAGGCTCGGGGTATGACCCCCTAAACGAAATCTTCCTTACCTCAGTGTAGGCAACCGGGTAGTGTCACGTCTACGTTCAACGATAATGATAGTGTCGCATACGCTCACTACGAACACCATCTTCGAAAGCTACTCTTCAGAATCCACTCCGCAAGCACACGTCATCCGCTGCTGTATCCACTAACAGATCACCTCAAGGAGTGACCCATTGTCGTTTTACATGTTTATTTTTATCATCATGGACATCATTACACTAGTAGCAATTACTAAATGCTTAACTGCCGTACAACCACGATGAAATAAGATCCTAACCGGTGGAGGAGTGTGTACTTAATCAACTACCTCATTTACTCTCTATTTTATTTTACTATCATGATTTCTCGTACCCTGCATAAATGTCTATTCATGCAACCGCAAATCATATGCAACATGTTCATAAATTTGTGCAACGCTGTCCGACGTTTATTTTCATTCTAAATAGAACGGTGGGTTATGTTGAAGCATTTTGTACCCGTCTCGGATATATCGTCCATCCAATTAGCCCGATTGATTCACGTTCGAGATCTTTTCGGTGGGCCACTGTACTTGTGAGTCTTTTTGCGCCGACATGTCATGTTATATCGCTTCATTTAAACGGTATAAATTTAATTCAATATTTAATGTATCACTCACGCTTGCAATATGTACAACTTCAACGTTTTCATTAGCTCGGTTATCGAACTTAATTCATAATTAATATCCAGGTGAATACATTTTGAACGATCATTTTCTCCAAAAGTGCAGCAACGATTATGTGATTTGGCGCGCATCATTTCGATTGACACTCAACTACTATTCAATGCTGACTAGCATTCCCAAACAGTAATATTGCCAGCTTACTGTACCAAAATAACAATTCATCTGTTGTCATTGATTGTTACTGATAATTTTATCCGATGCATTCTTTGAGGCTTTATTGCGCCTCTTTCAAGCTTGTTTCTTCCCCCTCTTAGATTCATTACCACCCCATCTTAAAGTACATCCAACCATTTTTTAATCCTATAATTCGCTTACTCACAGTGTGAAGTTTCCCTGTCGGTTGCTTGTTCGTGCATTGTGAAATTTGTGGTAGATGAATTCTTTTGGCATATTGTATCACATCAAAAACCTGCATCCAGCTAAAGTGCCGCACATGGGCTAAGATACTCTCAGGTTGCCAAGGTTTAGTCAGATATAACAAAAAAGGGAACTGGCAATGAAACCTTAGTGTGTGTTTCCGCATGCAGCTCGATACCCGTGACAGTTTAATGTAACCCGGTGTTGCCTTCGCAATGCAGAGCCATTGTGTATTTGTACTGTCAGGTTGTTGAATTGCGATTTACGAAAAAGGATGAAGAAGCTAATGCAAGCCGTTACGTTACAGTTTTTCGTGGTCGCATCTTAGTACTTGTGAAAATCGATGCAACGTAGTATTGTGTTCGTTCGCGAATAATCGTTACACAATATCAGTGGGATTATTACCTACTGGTGACCGTATTAATCATGAGGAACACAATCAGGTTTTCAATTAGCACACACTGATGAAGCGATATCCATCATTCAGTGTTGTTGGGTTTCCGTTCCTATAATTTTTCTGCTTTCCTTTCCCACCGTTTTCTGATAGCTTAAACGAAAAATAACCCTCCGTGAGCTCGGGTAAACTTTTTTAACGATTCTCGTTCTGTGATGATTTATACGTCGAGTTGTCGGTGTGAATTCACCTCATGTTTGTCTTTTTTATGGCCTGAACTTTTCAACCCATTTTCCATTTTTACTATCTTGTCTTGCAACAGAAAACTCAGTGAGCGTAATCATCAAGTGGTTTGGTGTCTACCCCTAAATATTGATTTGTGTGATGACTTGATGTGCTTACCGAAAGTGTTGGGGTAAATTTAAAATCTCGTCTTAGTTTTATTGCATTTTTAGGGTCGTATGAGTGGAATCACCATCGGATGTCTACTTGGAATGCTTCCGCTTCTGTGGATGCCATCAAAGGTCGAAAATGAACACAGCGAAACTGATTGAAATTGTAGTTGAAGTGACAATGTATTTTTCAATTTTATATCGAATTTCCGTATTCGTGGCGCTCGGCTGATTTTAATTTTCAAATATATTTGCCAATCCAACCGCATTCATATTAATTATTTCAGTGAGTGAATAGCTGTCATCTGGTCATACGTCCTTGTTTGTTAGCTAACGTCTTCCGTATCTTATCGAGGAATTTATTGCACAAGAAAGATTGACTTCAGCTTAAAATGAGGTGCACACCCATTAATAATATTGTTGGCAATCATAACGATGATGATACGCTGCAGATACGCGGTGAAAAATGCTAGGCAGTTCACTTTGCTCATTAATTTTACAATTTGTCTTCAAATGCATTTCATTCTGCTTAGAATACACCCTGGTTACATCCGAAATTTTAATATCCACGCACATTGGCATTTCGACATATGTTCCGTGAAAATACAATTAAGCAATTGATTGCAATATGTTTTAGACCGATCCGGTAAAAAAATTTGTATGCAATCGGTTAGCGTAGTTCAGGGATCGGCTTCCGCTTCTGACAGAGAAGATGCGTCAGACCAAGAATGGAAGTCAGGGCGGGGGAAATGACTAATTAGCATTCTACCCATCCGCTCTGTATGATTTCACAGCTAAGCAGCGTATAGTAAGCCCAGGTGGAGGTCAACTCACGTAGACAAGACCATCATCAGTAGTCGGTATGTATTCTCGTATATATGATAGATCGAACACGGTCAAGGTCGATTGACTCTCAGCACTGGATACGATCATAAGTTAACATGGGGATGCGAGCACCAAAATATAATGCGGTTCTGTTCGGAATATGATGTTAGTACTGCAAAGAGAAATAAGTGCATAGTGCCAAGAGGGCCTTTCGTTTTCCTTTGTTCTGCTTACCCCAAACTTTCCCAGACGTATTTCCCTAGGACTGTGATTTTTACCAGCTTAGTGTTGTAATAACACAAAATAACATTATTTCGATGGTCTTTGTGTGACTATCAGCTGTGGATGCAGAGGGCGTTGGAGCATAAACGCTGGTTAATGTGATCACACGGGTGTTGTATTTTAGAAGATAAATTTAATTTGTTCAGTGTCCGTCACTACCCGGTTTCACTACTTTTCATTGGTGGTTGCCTAGCAGAGAACGTTGCATGCACCAGAGGCTCACTAGAGCCCTGTCTTCGAAATTCTCCAAGATTAAATGCACAAGCACTGGCGTAATATAAATGAGCTCATCTTTAAATCTTCCCATAATGGTGAAAAATTCACTTAGAACCAATTGGAAACTCCTAATACTCTACGATTAATTACTCTAAGGTGTTCGTGCCAAAAGTTCCAGTGTGAACGTTGTGAGTATTCAGACGACTGGGGAATTGAAACATTGGACGAAATTTTAATAAATCGGGGGATTATTCGCTTAGACTGAATATCAAAACAATCCCCAGATGCGGATGGCATCACACCGGATGTCCACAGGTTCTGTCATCGTCAGCTATGTAAATTGCTTCCCAGCCTTGTAATGGAAAATGTTCGTGACCGATCGGGGAATCATAATCATGAAAAAGAAAGTTTTTATTGTATCGGTGAGAGGAGTTTATTGGTAACATTTCGCTTCTGACTCACCTTCTGAGTGTGGTAGAATCTCCTTGCGAAATTGGATTTATATATACAGGCGACCATCAATCATGAGCTTTATATTTGATATACTCTACTCGTTTAATGCTATTAAATTTTTCAAATTGTCATTCAGACCGTAATCCTGCGTTGTTGTAAAGTATTTACTTTATAACCAGAAATCCTTGAATCAATAATAATAAATCTCCACTGTTGTATGTGGTGGTTGGATTTACGCTTTGTATCTGAACCAGTGGCATCTGAGATATTTAAGAGAATAAGCGTGCGCTTACTGCAACCATTTGTTTTCTTTTGGTTACCTTCCGGTGGCAACGTCATCCGTTCTGACCAGGGCACATCAACAAATACACTAGATGTATTTTCCATGCCGTCCCGTAGCAAGTATCTCGACGGAAGTACATCTTCTAAATCCTTCTCATTTTGCACTACTACCTTGAGCAACCGCGGCTTATCTTGGTGTAGCGCTTTTGGAAGTCGAATCAACAAAGCCGGGTGGATGGGTTTTAGATTCATCTGAGTGCACAGTTTCAACCATTCAGCCAACTCGTTCGGGTGTCTATTCGACAATTACGTCTCAGTCGACGCTGGCACGTTGGTGCAGATGACACTAAGAGAAATTTCTTTCGAGGCAACTTTGGGCATTCGATGTGAACGGTTTCGGCTTTGATACGTTTTTAACACTCTTGGGTGCCGTGCTGCAACAATTCAACCTTTTCCAGAGATTGGGTTGGTGGTGGTCAAGTTGAGCGTATTCGTTTGTTCAGTTTACAAGTCTTAGACTTGATTAATGGCTCTACAGCATTCTTCACTTGTGCAAGCTCCTCTTCCAGTTTCGACAATCAACTCTTTATTATATTAAACACTTTTCCAACAGATGAATGTATACTCTTGCGATGGCCATTTATATTTGAATTTCTACAGGCATGGCAGAAATAACACAGATGGATAGTCATTATCGTTCACAAGCCTTACACTCTCATCATATGGCACGTGTAGGTGGAACCCGCATAAAGCACATTTAACTGAAACAGCATCAACGCTTACCGCATCTAAACACGTGATGCAGAGGTCACAACGATTCAGTGTCGCCGTCGCATGAATACTTCTCACGGTCACAACTGGATCGATTTTTTTCATTGTCAGGGCAGTGGATCTCGTAACGCTACTTCCGGTGATCTCTAAATTAATGGAACGCGCGGTGACTCCGCGCATAAGAGAACAAAATATTTTGACTACAGCAAAACACGGTTTTCGAAGAACTCGTTGCTGCTTATCTAACCTCCTAACAACGTTCGAGGATTGGACCCAGGTACTCGACAAAGATGAGGTTGTACGTGCTTGCTACATCGACATTTCCAAAGCTTTCGATAGAGTCAACCATGCCATTTTAATCAAAAAGCTCGAATCTTATGGAATAACGGGAATATTGCTGAATTGGATAAGGGACTATCTTACTGATAGACACGTTCAAGTTCGCGTTGGCAGTACCTTCTCTAGAAGAATCGACATCTCAAGTGGAGCTCTGCAAGGCTCGGTGCTCGGACCGTTTCTATTCTTTGTGTATATGAACGATATAGTGGAGGATACTGGATGTAACTTGATAATGTTTGCAGATGACATTAAAATATGGAAACGTGTCAGGTCTGTTAATGACTGTATGGTATTACAACGGGAACCTTGCGCCTTATTTCGTTGGTCCAATACAAATTAGTTACTATTTAACCATGCGAAATGTAAAATGCTGCGGCTTGGAAAATCTTTGCACCACAAGTATCACCTTAGCCCGCAAGATCTCGTCTGCACCACCGCAGAAAAAATCTCGGTTTCTAGATGTCGTTTGACATTAAGCCTGGACATCATTGCCGGACAGTGTACAATTAAGCCTGCCGTATATTCAGTCTTCTAAAAAGGATTTTCACGTCTGAAACCTTACCCCGGTTAATTGATACGTATGTACGTCCTGTTATGGAATATTCCATCCAAGTCTGGGCACCATGGCTGAGGAAGGATATCGAACTACTTGACAGGATTTATCATCGTGCGACAAAGTTGGTCTCCCGTTACAGAAATTTGCCTTTCAAAGAGCGAATGTTATAACTAAATCTACACTATTTTACATAAGTATCTCCAAGGCATTTGATAGTGTTAAACATAGCCTACTACTGCAGAAGCTTGAAAGACTTGGTATCACCCGAAAGTTGTTTAATTTGCTAAATGACTACCTAACAAATCGCACTAACCAGGTACGTGTTGACAGTGCATTATTAAAACCAAACGCAACAACTAGTGAAGTTTCCCAAGGTTCAGTCCTGGTCCGATCCTTTTTCTGGTTTGTCAATAAAGTACCGGGACTGGTTCGATGTGACATTTTGTTATTTGCGGACGACATAAAGATATGGCGTTGCATCCGTAGCCCAGAAGACTGTCTGCTAATGTAAAATGATCTTGATATGCTTGACAACTGGTCGTTGAAGAACAAACTGCCGTTTAACATCAACAAATGATGGCTCATGAGTGTACGGAATCGAGTAGAGTTCACATAACGTATAGGTTCACATGTCCTTGAAAATTGCAGTTAGGAAAAAGATCTGGGTGTCTGGATATGCTCCAGTTTATTAATCTCACTTCAAACTAACACTGCCTTAAGCAAATGCAACATGTGTCCTCAATCTACTCAAACGGGTATTTGGGACATTTTCTCCCAAGATATTCCCAAGGATCACTCGTGGAATACGGTGTGCAGTCGTGGTCTTAGTGGCTCAATAATGATGTAGAACTTATGCAGCGATCTATCGCCGTTCAACAAAAATAGTTCTCAGCATCCGATACAAGCCTCATAAGGAAAGGATATCTCACTTGAATCTGTTCGACTCTCCCTATCGACGAATCAGAGGAGACCTTATACTAGTTTACAAAATAGTCTATACCCCAAACCATCCCTTACAGGATTTATTCACGCGAAGGGATACGAAAAATTATCGGACCAATGAATATGTGCTGGTGGTATCCCATTCCCACCTGAACTGTAGAGGGTAATTTTATTCTGCACTATCTTGCATGACTTTAAAACGAAATTAGACGATTATTTATTGAATTATTCGTTTCCCAAACACTTATATACTGTTTAATCTAATTCCTCATCTTGTTTTATACACTTGCATTTCAATTTTTACCATCCTATGGTTATTGTTAAGCTTGTTGCTTTTTAGACCATTCAAAACCTTGAATTACTTTAAAAAGCTTTCCTCGCCACTTCATTTGACAAGAGAAGAATAATCAAACTCTCCAAGATGTGTACAACAAGACCGCCATTGAACACGATTTTGGGCCATATCGCTAAGGGTAAGAGGCCACTACGAAATTTCATCTTTGGGACCCCAAATTGGGAGACAGATCGCAACAACCGCAGCTACTTTAACAGTCAAAGTTTGCATCTGCTTGAGCAAAGTAAGAGTCTGGTCACCCTTACAACGACGCCATCCCGAGTTAGCAGTGGCAAACAAAATCGTGTTAGAAAAACGATGATTTCCAATTCGCAATACGTGGCCTAACAAGCGTAGTCTATATACGTTGACTTGTTTCTCAATATCTACGTCGCTACCGAAGATACTATTACGGATAGTTGCGTTACGTATCCGATGGTGCCAAGTAAGTCCAGCAATGGTGCGGAGACAGCGATTGTCGACTACCTGCAGATGTCATATTTCTTCCTTTATCGGAGTCCATTTTACAATATAACCGCGCGTACTGTAGCTTTATAGACTTTACCCTTTAGAGACAAACCTGTTTGACGCCACATATGACCCAAGTTACGAAAAGCTACTGTAGCTCTGAAAATGCGAGCTAAGATCTCTTTATTTAAACAAGAGTTGCTAGTAATGCAACCACACAAATAGGTAAAACAGTCTATAGTCGCAAGATCCTCAATATTGAGGCTTAGCAGTTTCGATCGGATCAATATCCTATAGCAGATGTTTGCACTTGGAAGGTGCAAAGCGCATACCGAAGCATGGTAGGACGGTCTAAAGTAGGCTGAGCAACCGTATAGGAATCAACGTCGTCTGCATAATCTAAATCAAGAAGATTCCTGTCGCGACATATCCGAATGTCCAGTATACCGGTACGTCTGCATCCATGCTAACGTACTTATGTTGGATACTTTTGTGTATTAAATAATGCGCTCCTATCGACCGAATCAAAAGCACACTTAAAATCAAGCAAGATCGCCAATAAGCATGGCGATGTTCTAGGGCTTGCCGAAGTGAATATTTGATCGACACATCCTCTGCCGGTACGAAACCCTGTTTGCTCTTCACGAATCTGCGTTTCCATGTGCAATGTAAGGCTCCGAAGACATTCTGAAGCAAGAAGCCGGGTAATAATGGGCTTCAGGCTATTTCCTTGTGATCGGGGCATGAACTACGCACACCTTTTTTGAAAATAGGTGTGGTTATAGATTTTCACCCACACTGGGAAATAGTTTCCGTGTCCCATACCTGACAAAAAAGGGCAACTAGAGTGCTTAATAGAATATCGCAACCGTCCTTGAACAAAACCGGGGCCAGTCCATCGGCCTTGAATTTTTCATTGACTCAATACCGATCATGATTTCTGCTTCGCTCGAAAGCGTAAAATCAACCGATTACGGTTCAAAATACGAAATAAAGGCAATGGGTCATCTGCTGCTCTCCAGCTAAATTGTTTATGAAAATGCTTCGCTCAACGAGACAAGCGGCACTATTTGTTAGTGATTAAGGCGCCATCGTTCTGTGATTGTCTCGCTAACTCCTATGGTTTTAAAACCTGTAAATCGAGTTAGCTGAAACAGCTTTCAGGCATTACCCGAATTGCTGGCTACCTTCATTTCCTCAACATTTTACAGTCACCACGCTCGAGCTTATTTTTGATGTCTCCCTTATGTATTATATTCCGAACCAGAAGAAATTCTTCGCCTTTCTTCTAGTAATCGAAAGATAGCCTGGGAGTTCCAGTGGGACCTTCTGCTATATGTGCAACTGCCTCACGCTGACTCCGCGGCATCGTGCATTGCAGTAGCAATCGCATTCCACTGCTTTGTGATATTTTCGAACACCGTAGTGAGTCCTCAATGCAGCCTCTTCATCTAGCGCTGATGGCGAGGTGGTCAATTTGTGTCCATGGCTGATCATCATTAGGCGGACGCCAAGTTGCACAGTGTCGCTTTTTATGCCTAAACGTAGTACTACTAATAAATAATCTGTGCTATACACCCAGGTGAAGAAAGTGTTCACCATTATCTGTCCACTGAGCATCGAGACCGAATGAACCACCGAGTGGTGACTCAGTAACCAAAGCATTTGGATAAAGAGCCTTGTCCATAAGGCAGTTATCTTATCGAGACTAAAGCTAGAATCACATGGGGATTGTGGTCAAGCACTATATCCTACCAATCAACACGACACCAGGCCGATGGTGGCAAAAGCCACGAAACAATTCGCAAATATTTAATTTAACTTTTTTTGTGAAAGATAAAATAAAAAACAAAATGATAAAGCGAGACTAGGATTCACAGTCGAGAAAATAGCTCCGAAGTTAACAATTAAACGCCTTCTAACATGATAGCAGAAGCCCCGCCTCCTCCGTTACAAATGGCTGCAACGCCTTTTTGTCCAGGTTTCAAGTGAAGCGCCAAATGATTTGTAATTCTGGCCCCGGACATGCTGTAATATACATGCGGGAAAAAGTAAAATCATCATGGAACAGATGGATTTCAATGTCTTTCAAATATTTATGTTGGATGAGTAGCGTGAATTGAATGGAAGGTTTACCGGATCGAAAATTTTGTAAAAATGAATCGAACTGAACTGAAACGAGCCTTCGCCTACGAATAAATTAACAAAACGCTCTGCATTCTGGACGATGATATTGTAGAAAAACGAGTGGCGACGAAAGTGATGAACTTTTAGAAAAGGGTGATATCAGATTCATATTGTGGCGCCAATGCGTTTGTTCGGCGATGTATGTGGTCAAGTGAAATCGATTGAAAAATACAACAATCGCATGCGTCTATGAAAATACGATTAACTAACCGTGTTTTATATACGCTAAATCGAACAACGTATAAAATCATTCATGAAAGCATTATGACGAAGACAGACAAAGTGCCGTATAGTCACAGAATGCATGTTGGCAGGTATAATGTCAGATTGCACGGGCATGAACAGATATACAATCTCTGGCGGTACTTCAGTAGTGCACAGTTAACCGTACTACATGGATTCACCACCGGTATTGAGCAACATTCGAACACGCTGGAGTCTCATTGTCAGTTTCCTTTGCTTATATCCGGCTAGGCCTAGTTCACAGCCTATGTGAAGTGCATGACTGCGCAGCAATTTGTATGGTTCCAGTCTTGTGACTTCATGCCTAAAAAGAGATGATGGGTAGTTGTTAACCAACTGGTGTAAAGTTTGTCAAGATTTCCTTGAGGAGGTGCGTCAAAGCGATCAGAAGGTCGACAATTCTATCGAAATCTGATAGAAGCGACGTGGATGTTAGAATGATGTCAAATGGGATAGCGGAGAATCTGTGGTGTGCAGCTTAATGTGGCCGAAACACGAGTGCGCAATGTATCAGCTCTCGTTTTATCATGGCCCGGGGCTGAAGGCGCGTATTTTCCAAGTATGCAACACATGTCCAACAGTAGAAAAGTGGGCGATGTACGATTTTGCGTCACAATCGGCCTAACTTGATGGAAACTTACCCGATAGGGTGTCCACAACTAACAGCGCCACCGTGAACATTAACCTTGTCGATGTCCAGACCGAGTAAATGAATATTCGCCAGGGCTACAACCGAAAATGCTTCGTTTATTTCCCACAGAGCAATGTCCTCCTTCTTCACTCCGGTAGATTGCAGCAATTTCTCGACAGCCTTATTGGGAGCAATCGGGAAATCAATTGTATCCAATGCCGCATCAGCTTGACCTGAAAATCGACCGAGGAAACGATATATGGTATGAAAGCACAAGTCTGATCCAGACAAAGTACCACACAGTCAAACACTGCACGTGGGCTAAGATACTGTCAGGTTGCCCAAGCCTAGACAGATATGAGGGGGGAATAGAAATGGTAGTGAGACTTTAGCATGTTTCAGCATGCAGCTCACTACCGTTGGTCAATCAATTTAGCACGGTTAGCTGCACAGCACATAAATGTTGCACGATGGCACATCCGTACGATAGGCGATGGATTGACCAAAAGTTTAAACTCGGGATAATAGAGCCCGAAAAAATTGCGCGGAGACTTTTACAAGGCTAACGGGTGATTTCACCATAGATAGTGCTTCGAAGAACAAGATGTGCATGAAAAAGAAAGAACAAAATAACCAGGTAAAACCAGGCACAGTTTATACAGCTGACACTGCCTGAATATGGTTCGTCTTCCATAGCAAACGAGTAAAATCAATATTAGGTCTATGTAAAGCGTGCAAATTTGAAGCTATATTTAGTAAACGTAACAAATACAAGGTTGTTGTGCCTTACTAGTGGCAGTCGGTAAGGTATCTTAGAATGGCGCTGGTAATATCATGTGTCCTCTAAATATTAAGGATGTTGACAACGCTACTGACAATAATAATTTACCCACGGAAAATAATACAACGCATACACTGTCAGATGTATACTAGTATTATTGGACAGGAGTAGCAATAGATCGTCTAAGTTTCACTTGTGCAGAATTTCGGATCAGCTTGGTTGCACATCCATTCGACCTTAAATAAAAGTACACCTTGACGATCGCGTTGAAACACGAGCGACGTTTCAACATAATATGAGAATATTGGAATATTCTCGATATCGAATTCCTAAAACACAGCCGCTCAAAAAGTCACACTTATTACTTGCCGCGTCTACTTTGTGCTTAATCCGGAAAAGTACAACTTCACATGAAGCAGGTCTATCGGACAAAATTGACACCAAAATTGGCACAAGACCTGTTTCACAATTGCAAACACGCAACCAGCTGAAAATGGATTCAGATTCAAGTTTCATTCCCTTGTGTTGCTCAAACGCTGTATCAGGATCGTATCACTCAATTACGAAGAGATTTTGATCAAATCTTGAAACAAAATTTTTCTCTTGAGATCGACATTTAAACATGATCTTGAATGATAACTCCAACCCGCTGCATGGCGATCTCCTTACAAGTCAAGCTTCTCTCAAAGAATCGATCAAAAACATCATATTACCCTCTAGACCGTCTTCATATGATCAGTCATTTATCTCATCCGCATCAGATGCCCTTGTAAAATGCATGTATGTATGTATGAAAGCACAAGCCTGATCCAGGCAGAGATTGGACGTGGGCTAAAATGCTGCCAGGTTGCCTAGGTCCTTGTCAAAAGGAACTGCTTAGTGAACAATTACGGTGGAATTTATTCGCTTGAAATCGTGTACAATTTCTGTAAATAATTTTGTGTAATTTGTACAAAATTCGTGGCGTGGCTTTTGACACTAGTCTGAAATTTCAAAAATATCGAATAAAGCTTTGTCGTCCTTTTAACTCGTTATAGAATTGGTCATTCAGTAAGTGACAGCAATGCCATCACGTCTATGGCTAGTGAGCAAAACAGTTGATACAAAGCGGCATACAGACCGAAGGAGGTTAACCCTTTCAGGACGGATGTAACCTTTTGGTTACATGAACTTCGCAAGTCATTTTAAGCTAATTCTAACTGAATTTTCCGATTTTTTTTGCACGGCGGCATACAGAATTTTGTCAACTGCAGGGTGGTTTGCTTCTTTGTTCGCAATCATCATTGACTTGTCCACAGTGAAAGAGAAAGTATGTGCTGGTACGGGTTTCGAACGTATCCTCACAATTCGCAGTTTTGTAAGCCGAATAAAAATAGTGTGAAAGTCTCAGTTATTATAAATTTTGTTCCAGTATAAAGTTAGTCATGCCTACAAAGACATTATGTAAAAAAATTCGAATAAATCAGAAAATCTTCGAAATGCGTTGCGTTTAAATAGATGTAACCTTTATGTTACATCCGGCAGAAGTCACCAAAATCGTACGCTGGTGACTTATGCCGGATGTAACCAATTGGTTACATTTTGTTATTTTTTCAATTATGTGAGTATCACAAACTTTTTATATTATTTGTGTTATTTCACCCCTGGGCAATTCGTTTCCGAAGAAAAATATTTTATTTCGGGTTAGAAAATAATTCAGGCATGAAAGGGTTAACTTAACTTTCGCACCTGGCAAATCAAATGTTACAGACTCAGCTGAAACGATGAGTAGAAGGTGTTAATGTGGATGACATACAAGAGGGGTAGCACTTTTCGGTCGGCCTTGGTATAAGTTACCATTCGATCGTCCTAACAATTGTACTTATAGGATCAAGTGCAAATATTGCTCTGGTACATATATAGGACAGACAGCCAAGGAAATTCATGGAAGGATTGGGAACAAGACTCACGAACATAAACGTCCACAGAATGAGAAGGATTATCAACCTCAAATTTAGCTGGGATTGTCCCGGACACGGACGGAGGTGTAGAACTTCAAAGGGTAGATATACTACCGCGGAGCATAGGCTTAATGTGAAGCGTCTGTATGCTCAGGCAATGATCTCCACAGCGTGGCTTTCGTTGCAGCAACGGACAAACATGATGTGAGGTTAAGGTTACGTTTGCATTTATTGTAAAAATAAGTGAGGGTGACGCGAGCACAACGGATATGCACGGATATGAAATCGTGCAGAATTGTGTCGTGGTGTGCGGCTAGCATCATGCTACATTGAGTTGCAACCGGTAGTGAGCTGCATGCTGAAATACACTGTAGTATCATTGCTATTTCTATTTTCGGTCTATACCTGGGCAACCTGACAATATTTTAGTCCACGTGCCGTCTATGACTGTGGAGAAATTTACCTGGATCAGGTTTGTGCTTTCATACATGCCCACCAACCATGTGCACGTGAGCCACCGTGTCAACTGACCTTGACCAAGTTCACGCTAATAAGGTATTTGATTTTGTTATGGTCTACACGACTAGGATTTCAATATGCTGTTTCGTGATGCGACCAATTAGATGTGGTAGATGGTGTACTATTCAATCACACCCCGTGTTCTAACCATCACCCTTAGTGTGACAAAGCTTCTGTGCCATAAGTGAAACGGTGCCCAAAACAGCTTCAAAAATTTGTTTCTATGAAGCAGTTCAGGTAGTACTGATGGACGCATGTAAATGAAACATGATGAAAAAGAAACTAACCAATAATGCGCGCTAACGGTTTCACCTTCGGATTTCTTGCAATAAAACTTTCAGAACAGAGAACTGCAGCTGCTGCGCCATCGTTTAGTGTACTCGCGTTCGCAGCAGTGATCGTTCCGCCATCTTCCGCTGAAAGAAAGACCGGTTTGAGTTGAGAAAAACGTGTGAAATCGGTCCGTTTGTATTCTTCATCCTCGGTGACCTCGTCGAAACCGGAAGGAGATTTTCTGTTGGGAACCTTGACCGGGACAATTTCGGCTTTAAATACACCGCTCGCTGCTGCCTTTTGACTACGTTCATAGGAAAGTTGTGCGTATTTGTCTTGTTCCTCGCGGCTAATACGCATGTCTGAAGCGGTTTTCTCAGCACAGCGGCCCTGACCACAAGAGACAACAGGTACTCATCGAAGGCATTGAAAAAATATGCTACATAGGTATAACAGCAATTACTGGTAGCATTGGACGAGGATTACGAACCATTAATACGTCAGTGGCTAAAATTTAAATTCGATGCGCTATTCAGATGGACGACTTGAGTCACCCATTCGTTCGGAAAATCTCTTGACCTTCATCATCATCACAGACAGCATTACACCGGTAGCACGTACCGAATGCTTAACTGCCACACAACCATGAAAAAGTAAAATCCTAAATAATGGGGAAGGGTGGGACTTGAATAGCTACGGCTTCTATAGAAGAGTAAGCACAAACAAACTGGGAAGAGGTGCCTACACCTCGAATGGAACATGCATTCAAGCAAGTTTCGTGAACAAGTAGACAGCAATGGAGCTCACGTGATCAGATCTCATTCTCTTTACAGGTATGCTTATAAACTTTTTTCGTTCATGTGGCTCGGAACGTTATCTGGCACCGAGACTGCGCACCATGAAGGTGATGTAGTTGACTTGGTCGAAACATAGTATATTGTGCAATTGTTGTTGGTCGTAGCATCATTAACCTAGATGACAACATCAGCAAATCTTTCAAGGTGACTTGTAATTGGTGTTCATGCGTTATTATACGGTCGGCCAAGTTCATAATCGCATTCATTGCCATTGCTCTTTGGTCTAGATATTGCAGAAACCCAAGAACACCAAAAATATGGCACTTCCAAAGAAGTTTTGTTGTGATGATGTTACTTAGATTGATAACGAAACGTCCAACAACAAATACAAAATCTCGGTGAAAACCATCCGAACAGCATCCACATGCAGAACTACGAATCTTCTCATCTATTGCTGAATCACTATCGGAGACAGCATTGCACTGTCATAAAACCATGAATAAAAGTAAAATCCTAAAAGACGGGAAAGGGTGGGACTTTGGATTCTATAAAAGAGTAAACACCAACAAAATGGGATGAGGTGTCTACACCTCGAAGGAAACATACATTCGTTAAACGATCTACAATTTTAAGCGCCTGATTGTCAAGTAATAAAGTGCTGTTTGATAAGTCGATGTACTGCAGAACATTGCACTTGGAACGTGCAAAACGCATTCCAAATACTCGCACAATAGTAGCTCGCTTTTTCAGTATCAAGTCGAAGAGCAGAACTATGTCATCAGCATAGTCCATAGTCGAGCCTGGAATTATGTGAACTCCGAAAGCTGGGGCTCTTTCGCTGCATAATTCCATGATGGCATCAATTACAAAATTGAACAAAAATGGAGAACTCGGACATTCTTGTCGGACGCTACATGCGAGCGTAAAGTGCACGCAGTATGCTGACATACTTTTTCAGAACACCTTTGCATAGCTAAGTTTTGATCGACTGAATCAAAATGCGATTGTCACGGCCTCTGCCAGGCAGGAAGCCAGCTTGCTGCTCTTGGAGCTGTGATTCTGTACCCTATGTTAATCTTCGGAGGCGTGCAAACGCTAATAATCTCGTAATGGTTGAAGTGATACTTATCCCGGGGTGATTAGAGCTGGAACTTCGCAAATCTGTTTGACTATCGGTATAATAACTGGTTATCCCTAACTATGAAGGATATATTCTAATAACCAAACTTCACGAAGGTTGATCGCCTAATGAATTGATTAGAATCTGGCCAGCTTCTTTGAAAACAGGTGGATAGGCATCAAAACCAGCAGCCGTAAATTGTATAACGAATTCCATACATGCATTGATTTTTAAATCACTAGGAGGATTTACGCTAATGGGCAAAGAATTATACTGCTCCAAATGAGGTAAAGAACCCATTGCAGACGGTCATTATTATTGTTATTGAAAATTTTCGGCCCAGTGTGATAGGCGGCGATTCACATTAGTGATTAGAAAACCGTATGATTCAGCAATAGTCTCACTCACTACTTTGTTTTTAGGACCCGTCGACCGAATAAATTGGAAAAGTATTCGCGCGTTACCAGAATTACTTGTCATTTGTTCGACCTTATTAAGCCACCACTTTTCCCTATCTAGTCTCAAGCTCCGTTTAAGTTCATTCCTCATGCGTCTACGCTCTGTATTGCGTCCGGGACCATGAGGTATTTGGCGGCGCTGATAAAGAATTACTATAGGGCGCTGTGAAATCCAGCTGGACTTTATGACTGACTTTGTAGTCCTACATGCGGATATTGCGGCGTCTCGCATAATCGCCGCTATCGTGTTCCATTTTTCATGGGTAGCTGCACACAGAGAAACTGTGATTTAGTTACTAAATGTGGTTGTATAAATTTTCGGGCTGTGGGCTGAGAGAATTTTTTCGATAAAACTTTAACGAGAACCTGCATCGTACAACAGCATGATCAGAATCAATATTGGTGTTTAAAGAGTAGCGGTAGAACTCAATGCAACCTCTTCAACGAGCATTTATTGCAATACGGTCGGTTTGGCCTGGTGAGTGCAACGTGGTAAATTGACATCTTTTATGGCGAAAGGAAGTACTGCTAACGAATAATCGAGATTGTGCACATAATAATATGGACCGTTCGCCATTATCCGTTTCAAAACCAAACATACCACCTAACTGTGATTCATACATATCTAAGCGACCCAGTCTGGCATTCATATTTACCGCTTTTCGCATGTTTCAAAAGAGCGTAATGATCGTCGTAGAAGGCGTTCTTCTCGTCGTAAGTGGCTACAATAAACAAGCATCTCTGATGAGAAGATATTGACTTGGGTCTAATCTTAGTGGTTAGTCCGGCTATTGCAAGGAATCTGATCGATCAGATAGGATTCGGCACGTGAATTCATCACTATATCAACACCCACTTGTCCTTAAATAGCAGCTACAGAATTACCGGAACAGCACAAAAAGTAGCGAGCAAACAGGTTCGGAGAAGTTATGTAATTATAGACGGGGAATATGAGAATGTTTCCTATAGACAACAAACATCAGCAGCAAAATTATCTATGATAAGATCCAATGCAGCTTGTTGGCCTATTTGTCTGAGAGATCTGACCTTTAAGGTTCCGATTTGGGTAGACGTCGCGGTTTCAAAAATTGATCTGCGAGTTCGCGAATAGAGGATGCTCAAACATATTCAGCACGGAAATTTATAAGTTTGGGATTAACAGAACGAGAGTTGTTAAGATTGGAGGGCGAAGAACCAGAACGTGTTTGAAAAGAAGGGGCGGCAGTAGCTTGTTTTCGCTTACCAGCCCTGCTGTATGCAGCAGGTTAGGCGACCCTGTTTATCGTGCGCGACGACCGATGCACTATGAAGTTGGGTTTTGTAGTTATAGTCATGGTTGCATGCGGGCTGGGATACTGCCAGGTCGCCCATGTTTAGAAAGAACAATTAGGGTTCTCGACCAAAGCCATTGGCTAAAAAGCTTGACCCACAAGGCAGTGGGTTTGGTTGAGACCGTGATCGTTTGAACTATATCCATCCACCTTCCTGGTATAGGTACGGTATGATGGTATGAAAGCACAAGCCTGATCCAGGCAAAGTGCCGCACAGTCAGAGACTGCACGTGGGCTAAGATACTGTCAGGTTGCCCAGGACTAGACAGATATGACAAAAGAAATAGAAAGAAAATAGAAAGAAGCACTGAAATACCTCGAATGAAACAGAGTTCTTAGCAGAATATGTGCTGAGTGTAATGTCACTATATATTTATTTTAGTTTTCTTTTAGCGACTTGTGAGCAGAGCTTAAGTAGAAACCATAAAGAACAATTTTTGGCGAATTTTCGCCTAATGTTGCTCTATCGGTACACCAAGAATACTGAAAGAAACTCCATGTGGTTTTGTAGGCATCACTTGTACAGTATTTTCAAATTATTACATGATATCATCTCACACATTAGGAATAGACATCGGAAAAACCGCATAAGCAATCCTTGGAGCAATCAACGGAAGATGGTGACTTTTACCGATTAGAAACATTGCTTAAATGAATATCAATGTAGTTTGTATTTATTATAATACCGGTGGCAACTAGGGTCAAATGACAATCGTGGGGTATATTTCTGCATAGGTGGAGTTGTTGTTCCCTTCTTTCGGCCGAGGTCGACCATGGATGTACACCGTGAGCGTATGACGTTTTCATGTTCCGCAGCGTTTCAAATTACTAAACAGTCCAATTCCACAGGACTCACTGCGATGAGAAGTATGTATGTATGTATGAAAGCACAAGCCTGATCCAGGCAAAGTGCCGCACAGTCAGAGACTGCACGTGGGCGATATTACTGTCAGGTTGCCCAGGCCTAGACAGGTATGAGGGGGTAAATAAAAATAGAAGTACTCCGCCGATCATGGCTATTTTCACGCTGCCGGTGATAGGAGTATCTGCTTTTTTCGGCTTGAAGATAGCGCTTCACATGGTATGGTATGGTATGAAAGCACAAGCGTGATCCAGGCAAAGTGCCGCACAGTCAGAGACAGCACGTGGGCTAAGATACTGTCAGGTTGCCCATGCCTAGACATATATGAGGGGGGAATAAAAATGGTAGTGAGACTCCAGCGTGTTTAAGCATGCAGCACACTACCGTTGGCCAATCAATTTAGCACGATGTTAACCGCACAGCACAGAAATGTTGCACGATTGCACATCCGTATCAGGTGCTTCACATAGTGCTTCCCAAACGAGCAGTTAAGAACAAATTCGTCCCAACTCGTAGGAGAATTCATATCTTTGTTTACCACTTATCCACTGTTTCGAGTTTCGCTGACCCTAATCTTACTGTCTCCGCTGATGACGACAAATGGCCAGAAACCGATTGTGGTGTGTAAGTGCGGGAGATGTGAGCAACACATTACATTGGCCAGAATTGACACCTCTTTTGTAAACGTCATTTTAGCGCAAGTGCGGCCTGTCCAAAGGTAGACTTCCTGATTCTAACTCTTCATGTGTGGAATATCAGCTAGAAATAGTGGCGAAGTACATCGTGAAATTCACATTATGCCTCAAGAACTTCGCAAAACAAGCAAACCAGGAGAATAGTGAAAGAATCGAGCCTTATGAACACGGTTAGGAGCAATAAAGAATGTAGTCCGTTGAGTGCAACGTATTGAGAGCCATCCTGAAGTATCCACATATCCAGTTGATAATACTGTAACGGGGTTAGTAGGTCCGTGGATTGTACACGAACTACACAAATGGACTCATTTTTTCAGCCAATGAAGCAAAGCTTGACAGCTAATTACTTATTGTTGAGCTTTTCTAAAACTCGTATAAGGGTAGAGAAATGAAACCAAAATATGATTGTAGAACTTACCATATGAATTTCGTATTTAGCATCGGACAGGCCATCATAAACAATACTATCAAACAATTTAGCTCCACCATATGTAGGCATTTGACGTGGCAGATAAAACGGTGCGTTCGACATGCTTTCCATGCCTCCAGAGCAGACAACGTCCTAAAATTAAAATTGAGTGGAGATACATATTTGCCGGAAATCATTATGTTGCATACAATTATGGCGTTACACCAATAGCAAATATGGAACACTTAACTGTTATAAACCATTACAAAAATTCTCCAATAAAGCTATGGAGCCAGTAAAAGTTCACGCACAGAAGCAGTGAAACAGCATGGCTCCAACTCCATTTAATAAAATACATCAACTAGATAGCTTCCTTTCGACTTTTATTAACAGTAGCTATAACACTTTTTAATATGCAACATAAAAACACTTTTACGTTGGCAATAATGAGAATGCCATTGAACAAGATTCCGAAGCAAATTTCGCAAATAACTTTTGTACACTTTGATAACACGACACTATACATGGAGATGAACTGCAGAAAACGGTAAATAGTTTCCGTAGTGAGACTTCAAAAGCATTATTAATTATGGTTTATTCAACAAATCAGTTTTCAAATATGAAATCAAAACGTGATTCCTCATCGAGAGTGCAAGCGGTGTATAAATTATCAATATGTTATGTTGCACATGCTCACAAGTGCGCGGAAAGTGAGCAACGCGATGCCTTCATCCGCTTCGGTCAAATCAGTCTTACCACTTTTTAGCGACGCTAATGTGAGGTAGATGTAAAAAATAAAACCCGGAAATGAGAATAATTTGCACCCGCAATATATGTCCAAACTACACCGTTTGTGCATTTTTTCGTCATCATCATCACAGACAACATTACACTGGTAGCATGTACACCATGCTTAACTGACACACAACCATGAAAAAGTAAAATCCTAAAAGATGGGGAAGGGTGGGACTTAAATAGCTTTGGATCATATAAAAGAGTAAGCACAAACAAAATGGGATGAGGTGTCTACACCTCGAATGAAACATACATTTGTAAAACGATCTACATTTTCAAGCGCCTGATTGTCAAGTAATAAAGTGCTGATGGTAAGTCGATGTACTGCAGAACATTGTACTTGGAACATGTAAAAACGCATTTCAAATGCGGGCACGATACTAGCTAGCTTCTTCAGTATCGAGTCGAAGAGCAGAACTATATCATCAGCATAGTCCAAGTCGAGAAGCTTGTCACATGGCATTATGTGAACTGCGAGAATTTGGATGAAAGGTCGTTGTAAACACTAACGCATCCAGATGTGTGAGCGTAAAGTGCACGCAGTATGTTGACATACTATTGCGAAACGATTTTATACAACATTGCAATTTCTGCTTGTTTTCCTATACATACGTCATTACCGGAAAGGCTGCTATGGATAGTTGTTTTTCGTATCGATTAGAGCAACTATTTCCATCATAACCAACCTAGGAACACACCTCATTTTAATGTTTTAACGGCGTAGATGATACACCAAAAACATGAGTTATGTACATAGCGTAATTTTACCATTATCTGTCGCGAGAATAAATGGGAAATTGAAATGAATGGGCTCGGGGCTAGCAACCTTACCCACGCTCCAGCGTCTTATCACATGCAGCTCAGTCTGCAGCGGCAAGGCAATTTTGCACTAGTTAGCTGCACAGTACAGAGGTACTACTCGGGTACATATCCATGCAATTAGTACATTCATCGTCCTCATGAGGCAGACGTCTGGAGCCAGACAAAGTACCAACTAATATGAAGCAAGAAATGCAGATAAGCGAACGTGTGAAAAACAGGAAAGCAGACAAGCGGAATATGCAAACGTAAATGCGCAAAAAGTAGGTTGTTTTTGTTATTTCACTGAATGCGATTTTTTGTTTGTTTTCTCATCAAATATAATATAATAATAATACAGGATAAAAAATTACGACACTTGCCAGCTATTGGCTGGAAACGAATACGCCCTACTGAGCCTAGCGCTACAGTGAGTATCTTCATCCCAACGCAACACGTCATGGATTAGCCACCCGATCGTTTCTCCCAGCTTCTACCAGGTTCTGTGAATAAGGCGCGGTATGGTAAACGGCGATGAGGCCTTCTTAAAACATGTCCCAAACATCGCAAACGAGCAAGCATCAGCATTTCTCTTAGTCCGTGGCATCTTGGACCTAACACCCGCTTGCAGACATCTATATTTGTAACACGATGCTGCCACCGAATGCGATCAATCCTACGCATGCAACGGGTGTCAAAAACAGAAAGCCGACGGACATCACTTCGGATCGACCATGTTTTGCAGCCATAAAGTAGTGTAGCACGCACCACTGCGTTGTAAACTCGGTAATTAGTATGAGGTGAAAAATCGCGTGGACGTCACTAATGGCGAAGGTTAGCAAACGCTACATCCGATTTGCGTACATGCTGTGAGATCTCGTCTTCGAAACAACCACCAGCAGAGATACAACTGACGAGATAAACAAAGTTGTCGACTAATTCAAGATTGACATCGCACACAGTTAAGTTTAGAAGAGAGCCGCTCCAGTCCTAGGTAAGTTTTTAAGACTTGTTAGGCGCGAAGCACATGCCATACCTTGAAGTTTCAAGTGCCAGGCGGTCCAGGGCTTGTTGCATTATAGGAGGGTCATCTCCCAGTAGTGCGATGTCATCCACATACTCTAGATTGGTAGCTCTCTCACCCGGTAGAAGTTCAACACCTGCGCCCACCAGACCAGCTAAAGCTTTTCTCAGGACATCGTCGATCGCGAAGTTAAAAAGGAACGGCGAGATAAGGCAGCCCTGCCGCACCCCACTGGAGATATTGAACGAGGACAACAATTGTCCGTACGCTCGAACCCTGCTCGAAGTTTGGCAATATAATGCTTCCAAGATCCAAACATACTTATCGGGCACTCTATGTCTCAGAAGACAGTTCCAAAGACTTTCACGATCGATTGAATCGAATGCCGCTCGGATGTCAAGGAATACCACGATAGTTGGTCTACGAAAAGCGTGGCGTTGCTCCAGTAACTGACGGAGTGTGAAAATTTGATTTATACATCCTCGACCGGTACGAAGCCCAGTTTGTTCCGCACGGATTTGCTCTTCCCGTTTGGTACTCAAACGATGGAGCAAGTATTTTAGCAGATACTGAAATGAGACTGATAACCTTATGAGTTTTACAGGAATCGCGACGACCCTTTTTGAAGATCGGAGTAATTACTGATTCTCTAAAAGGGATCGGACGCGCTACTTAGCCTATATCTCGACCAACAGCGCTTGACGTTCGCAAAATAGAGCGAAACCGCCATCCTTGAACAATAACGGTACCAGGGCACCGGTACCTGATGCCCTATGGCGCTTAAGCCTCCCGAGTACATTTTAATTCTCTGTTTGAGTGGGAACCTCGAGAGAAATCGACAATGGGGTACAATGTTCCTTATCCTCGAAATCACTGGGTGCAGAGGGCGAGGTAAACCATGCCACAAAATGTTCTGTCAATCGCTCCATGCGCATGTGCATGTTAAATCTGGTGAACCATCTGCTTCACGCATCAGCTCACTGATGCCTGGTCGCCCACTTCCAACAGTTCTGATGAGTTGAAACAATTTTCTGAAGTCGCCTACAGCTGCCGCAGATTTCATTTCCGTAGCCATAGAACTCCATCAACGTTCTCTGTCGGATCTCAAACTGGCAACCCGTGTACGTTTAATCAACCTTCGTGATGCATCGTATATGTTATCAGCAAAAAGCTTCAACGTTGGCCCATCGTAGAGTACTTCTATGCTGTGCGGCTAACACCGTGCTAAATTGATTGGTCACCGGTGATGAGCTGCATGCTGAAACAGGCTGGAGTCTCACTACCATTTCTATTTCTACTTTCTTTCTCATATCTGTCTAAGCCTGAGCAACCTGACAGTATCTTAGACCACGTGCAGTCTATGATTGTGCGGCACTTTGCCTCGATCATGGTTGTGCTTTCATACCATACATACATTATTGCGAGATAATTCGCTGAAATCCAGTGTTGAGCTACATGATTCAAAGTAGGTTTGTATCCCACCCTGATACTGTCATCGATACTATCTTTGGGAGCTACAGAAAGATGCAAACTTAAATTGGCCTGAAACTCTGAGAACCGGGAGATGATTAAGCCTGGCAACATTCGGCTGCCTTGCAACGTTTCTACGTTTCCGCCAAAACGCATCGAGAGCTTAGTACAGACAAACGCATGATCTGACTTTAGAGAGGTGCTTCAGTATGCGCTCCCACGAAATGAATAGCTGATAGTAATATGATCAATTTGCGTGAACGAAGCAGTTTATAGATATTTCCAGGTGGAGCAGTGACGCTTCGAAGAGTGGAAGTTATTGCCGACAAGGTAGAGTCTGTGCTCTGAGCACAAGCTAAGCAATTATTCGCCGTTGTCGTTACGAAGGCAATCGAGACCAAACCTTCCACCCACGAAATGTTCGTTTAAAGATAGACGGCCTAACGTGTGTTCATGTCTCCAGCTAAGACAACGATGTCACTTCTCGTTGCAAGTCTAATGAGTTTTTGTAGTCTTCTATAAAACTCATCCTTGTAAAGTTCAGAGCTACAATTAGTCGGTGCTTAGGCAGCAACCACAAACAGGCTGTGGGATTGATTGCGAAATCTGATTTTCTTGCACCAACCCTGTAGTCTTACTGGAATCCAGTCAAACAGTGCGACCTCAGCTCCACTCAAAACGATTCCGACACCCGGAGCCTTTGGTTAAAAAGCCTGAACCACAACGCAGTGGGTTAAGACTGAGTTTGTCTGACTTCTATCCATTGACCTTCCTGGTGTGAGTAGCTCTGCTGGCACCAAAAGACACCACCGAGTATAGAACAATGGGTTATGGAGGTACACAAACCATCGCACAACTTTAAAATCCGGTCTCAGGGCAATTAGCACTTTAATAGAAAGTGCATATAATCCTGTACTCCGAAGATGAATGTGATTATGTATCCAAATACAATACAACAGAATCGTGAAGTGAATTACGAGTTATTTCAAAATTGAGATTTTACTAAAAACCCCGAAGCATATCAGAGGTTCCGCGCCATGTTCGATCGACCAGAACCAAAAGCGTATGTGAAATCATGCAGCCGACAGACGATAGTCTATAAGGATTGATTTGATTATTTTCATTCATATTACCACTAGTGGACCTCGGTTTACGGAAAACCGAGGCGATTAACGCCTGAAAAGTTACAGAAAGCGCGCAAAGAATTCCAGCACATGCTGCAATTGGGCATCATACGACCTTCCAGTAGCCCTTGGTCATCTCCTCTGCACATGGCACCCAAGAAAAACCCAAACGATTGGCGCCCCTGTGGTGATTACCGCAGGTTAAATAAAGCCACGGGACCCGATAGGTACCCGATCCCGCACATTCAAGACCTGGCTGCCAATATCCATGGGTGTACCATTTTTAGCAAGGTAGACCTGGTTCGAGCGTATAGCCAAATACCGGTCGCGGAAGCGGACATTCCAAAGACGGCAGTTACCACACCGTTCGGACTTTACGAATTTGTCCGTATGCCGTTTGGTTTATGTAATGCCGCTCAAACCTTCCAGCGATTCATGGACCAGGTTTGCAGAGGTCTGGATTGCGCCTACGTATATCTCGACGATGTACTGATTGCTAGCGCATCCAAAGTGGACCACATGCGCCACCTAACGGCACTTTTTGATCGTTTGTCCAGTCATGGGATAACGATCAATGCGTCTAAGTGCAGTTTCGGCCAGACTCAGATCGATTTCCTGGGTCATCAACTTTCAGCGTCGGGTATTCGGCCACTGGATGAAAACACTGACGCCATCCTTAACTTCCCAGAGCCAACAACGTTTAAGGAGCTCCGGCGTTTTCTGGGACTGGTAAACTTTTACCGCAGGTTCATCCCACAGTGCGCACGAATCTCCCAGCCCTTGAGTGATTTGCTCCGTGGTAGTGCGAAGATATTACTACTTACGGAAGAAGCCAAATCGGCTTTCACTTTGTTAAAATCCCACATAACAAACATCAAATCACTTATCCACTATAGGCCCGACGCCCCGCTGTTCTTATTTACGGACGCATCTGCCGAAGCAGTGGGGGCGGTACTTCAACAATACGTTGATGGGTCATGGTTCCCTTTATCGTTCTTCTCTAAGCGGCTCCAGCCCGCAGAGACCCGATATAGCACGTTCGGTAGAGAGCTTTTGGCTATCTACCTCGGAATCAAACATTTTCGCCATTTCCTGGAGGGCAGACAGTTCGCAGTGTTTACTGATCATAAGCCCCTCATCCACTCGCTCAGCAAGTCATCCGAGCGATATTCTCCTAGAGAGACGCGGCAGCTGGATTTTGTCAGCCAATTCACGACTGACATACAGCATATCGCATGTGCCCAAAACTCGGTCGCGGATGCACTCTCTCGAATAAATGTAGTAGAGTTGTCGTCCTCCATCGACCTCGGTGAAATCGCCGCAGCGCAAGCTGCTGACACC